>PVJO010002228.1:0-148880 GCA_004026905.1 Hystrix cristata | reverse complement strand
TGCCCCAGATGCTAGAGTTCAGCCACCTATCCACAGACAAGGCTCATCTGGCCAGCATACATATGCCCCAGCACAGATGGAGGGCACTCTGTCCCTACTCAGCCCCGCCTGCACCGGCAAGAGTCTGATGAGACGCAGGCTCGCCCTCGGGAAGGAGCTGCTTGCGAAAACAAACTAGAAATGAAGGGCAGAGCAGGCCTCGTGTTCTCTGAACAGAGGAGGGAACAGGCCATTCTGCCAGGAGGGCCACGAAGGCTTGAGGGCTTGTCAGAACCCTTGGAGCGGGGGCTGGAATTCAAATCAGAAAGTGCTGCTTGAGAAGGGAAGAAGGGCATTTTGGGAGGAAGGCACGGAGAAAGCAGAGAGCTAAGGCAGTTAAACAAGAGCCCCTGGAGGGCAGCTGGAGCCAGGTCCTGGCAAGCCTTGGGCCCTACAGGAGGGGACACTTTGTTCCCTGGGCATAGGTCAGAGAAGGGACAGCAGAGTTTTAAGCAAAGAGCTGCAAGGTGTGGGCAGCCTGGAACTCGGTTTTGGCTCCCCTTGGACCATGGTGCCAGCCCATCTCTGAGCGTGTTTCTCTGCCCTAGTGATCTCACCCCACCCACAGGTGCCCAGCCCTCGCCTCTGTCTTCCTGGAGCTGTTTCTTATCAGGTATGGAGCATTTCCTCCCAGGCACCGCCTCCTTCTCAGGAGAATGTTGGTAACTCAGCGATCCTGGCAGGTTGCTAACTGGAGGCATGACAGAGGGAAGAAAGCCAGACTCCCCCAAGGCCAGGGCCAGGCACAGAGCTAGCCTTGCCCGCATGCTCTGAGTTTGACAAGAGCAACAGACCCGGGACTGACTGACCCTTAGCCTCAAGGCTCCAGCCACCAAAGTCAAGGGGGACAACTGTCTGCCTCTGCGAGGCTGGGAAAGATGTCTGCAGGGTCCTCCCAAAGCAAAGGCCAGCCACACCTCGGACCCCCAGTGCCGTCCCTGGGCAGGTGACAGGACACCCTGTCCTCCTGGCTGTGGTGGACATGTAGATGGGGAAGTATGGACGGGAAGGGGCGAGGGAGGTGGTCACAAGCACGGCCCTGGGGCCTCCCTGAGTTGGCTGGTAGCATTCACCACGGGAAAGCCTTGCAGTCGCTCCTGGGTGGGCAAGCGGCTGGGGACGTGCATCTGCCTGGTCCTGAGGCTCTAGGATCCAGGACAGGTGTTGTGAGCGTCCAGAGGTAGAATCATGTGCTTTCTGAAACCAGTTTTTTTTGTTTGTTTGTTTGCTTTTTTGGGGTTTTTTGTTAGTAGTTTTAGCACAATGAGCCACATCTAAAGGTGTGCTTTGCTGAGCCACACCACTTCCACCCCAAATGGGATTTAGAACCTTTTCTTCACCCCCCCGGCCCTCCTAACCCCCTCCTGCTCCTCCTTCCCCTTTGCTTCCCACCTCTCCTCCTCTGGCCCCAGGCGGCCACACTCTGCTTTCTGTCACTGTAGTTTAGATTTTACGTTTCTGAATTCCACTTACAGATGGCCCCTGACTTGGGATGTTTTGACTTAAGCTTTCTCAATTTCACGATGGTGCAAAACCAATAGAGATTCAATGAAGATTGTATCTTAAATTTTGAATTTTGCTCTTTTCTCACACTGATGGATGCCATATGATCCTTTCTTGAGACACTGGCCAGAGGAGAATATTCCTGCCCTTTACCAAATGAAAACCCATCGTCCTTACTTTATGAAGGCAGCCAAGACACCAGGCATAGTGGCACACTGTGCCTGTAATTCCAGTACTCTGGGAGACTGAAGCAAAAGGATCACCACTTCAAACCCAGCCTGGGCAATTTAGCAAGCTCCTGTCTCAAAAAATATTTTTTAAAAAGCTGGAGTATGTAGTTCAGTGTAAAAACCCTGGATTCAGCACCCTGGTTTTGCAAAATATAACATAAAATAAAAAATAAAGGCAACGGAAGTCCAGAGAGGTAATTTGGCTACCCAAAGTCACACAGCAAGCTAACAACAGAACAGAGACTAGAACCAGGTTCCGTGTCCCTGGTCCTGGGATCTTTTTATCACATCCACAAGCTTCTCTCTCCTCTGGTTATTCTCCCAGAACCTGAGCTAAGGGGAGGCAGCATGCAGGGGACCCCACAGAGACCGACCCTTCTCCGGGGACCCAGGCACACTTCATCGGGAACCGCCTGCTCAAGCACCCCTTTCCACAGCAGCTCTGGCATGAATGATTGTGGGAAGCCCAACCCGGGCCTGGGTGGGCAAGGGGGTCCCTGGGTCCTGCTCCCTCTCCCCCGCGGCACCTCTTGATTTCCAGCCTGAGAGGCACCCTGTCTACTAAGGGAAGGAAGTGTCGCTGTCACTCTATATGGGCAAGCGCTGCACAGTGATATTAAAAGAGGCTCTGCTGCAAATCTAGGCCTGTGACCCCACCTGCAGTCCCCTGGTTATCCCAGACTCGATGCCTCAGAATGTTGCAAGTGCACGGAGGACTGAGAGGGCTGCCCGAGTCTAAAACAGAGAAAGACACTTGCCGAAGTTCACACACCAAGCGAAAAGGAGAGGTGTGTCTAGACCCTCAGTTTGTCCGCTCCCAGCTCTGTGTCCTGTCTTTGCTCTGTGTTCTGTCATGGTCTCCAGAAGAAAATTTCAGCCAGCCCTTCCCCAGGGCCCGAGGTCCTTGCCTAGCAACCTGGCCCTAGGAGCTTCTCAGAGCAAGATCTCCCGTCCGTCCCCTCCCTGGGCCCAACACCCATCAGCACCCAGGGCAGCTCCTTGACAGCACTCTGGCCAGTCCACGCAGCAAGGATTTCATACAGGGATGGAGGAGACCTGGAGAGGGGCTTGTATTAGTTACCTTTCTAGAGCCAGTGGTTTGCAAGAGAGCAGAGTTAATACGGGACATCTACAAGTTACAACATTCACCCATAAGCCAAATGCAGGAAGAGTACTGAATGTCTAACTATGCACCGGAGACCCAAAAGATCCAATCAAGGGCTGGAAGCCCACAGCACCGTCCCTTGTACGTCTGTGTCTGCAGATGATGGCTCAAGAAATCTTTACCAGACCCAGGATATGATGCTCGCAGCAGAGATGAAGACCAGAGCTCCCCCAAAGCAGCAACAGCCATCCTCGACGACAGCAAGGCCCCGAGCTCCTTCTTTGATGAGAACAGCTGAGTTCCTTTCAGGAAAACCAGCTGCAGAGCTTCTCCTGACAAACAGCTGGCAGCTGTCTTCTGCTTCCGTTCTCCTTTATGTTGTGTCAGCAGCAATCTTCAGGTGGATCTTCTGCCCCCAAACCACACCAATTCAGTCCAGCTGGGCGTTCCTGATCAAGTTGACCATATCAGTCCACCACAGAGCTGTTGGCTCAACTTCCGGCTCCAGCTCCAGGACTGTGCTGCCCAAGCCCAGGGACTGGGGCAGAGAAGGAGCCAAAGTATGACATCTGCCACGGTGTTGGTGGCTTCCCTAGGGAAGGCACATCCCTCCTGGAACATTAAAAACATCTCTGATCTGCAGTCTAGCTGACACAGAGCTTTATCTGGTGTGAGCTGAGCCTGTGTCTTGGGCTATAAACTGGTAAAAGGAGCGAGGGACCACACAGACCTTACGCCCAAGCCAGATCCAGGATCCCAGAGCCAAGATCTTGACCAAAAAGCAGAGACTTCTGGGATGTGCATCCTGGATGGACCTTGTACCCAGGTGGCACCCGGTGACCCTTACCCTTCCTTGGTCAGAGTTTCCACATCTCTGCAACAGAATGAGAAGAACCCCCAGAAAGTCCGTAGAATGGTGCTCCACGTGGAGAGCAGTTAACTGATGTGAGCTATAAGTCCCTCCTAATTCTCCTGCTCTGTAACCTAACACAGGTTATTTGTATCTTTGTGCCTACATGTGGAGTCTGTGCCTAGGCACTTGTTGGCATTTGGGGACAGAAAGCTTCTTGTTGCTAGAGGCTGTTCTACGTGCTATAGGATGCAAGGCAATGTCCCTAGGTTCTGCCTACTGGGTGCCAGTGACATCCTCCTTTTCCAGTTCTGACAATCAGAAGTGCCTCCAGACAGTGCTGAATGCCCCTTTGGGGGCGGGCAAAGCTACCCGGGTTGAAAACCACACTTGCAGAAGATAGGGATAATTTTAATCTGCTCACACACTGCCAGGTAATTTAAACAGGGCAAGGGATGCGACAGTTGTTTGTACCTAGACGCTATCTGGGTCACCCCATCCCTTGAGTGGTAAAATTTTTTCAAACACATCTCATATCCTGTGGAAGGTTCCATGCCCTATCTAAGACATCTGAAAATTCTTGAGAGATGGTGTTCACGGTTTTCTCTTTCTCCAGTTTTCTACGACTGAAAATGACTGCTTTCTCTACTTTTGTATTTGCGTGTGGGATGGTCCCTAATGTAGAAAATAGATCTCTTTCCTTTATTTCCCCCAAAATACTGCTCAAAGAAGGTAGCTGAGCACACCAACGCTGACCCTGTAGTCAAGGTAATAATAGTCCACTTGGGTTTGAGTCTAGGGGCTGTTTTGGTCACTATCTCTGAAGTCCCCCACTCCCATCACTGCTTGCTTGCTCCGACCCTCAGCGTCTTGCTCCCGGCCTCGTGTGGGCAGGATACCCCAGGACTTCTGCAGTACAGCACTCTCACCAGCCCCCCAGGCCCAAGGGCTGGTCTCCAACAGACCACTGTGACCTCTGCTCTGTACGAGGACTAGGCCCCCTGGGAAGCACCCTCCCCAGCGTCCCCACAACCATCACACCCCGCAGGCCCAGAGAAATGCTGACTCTGGTACGACCCAGGCAGATTTATAATCACACTGATGGACTCCAGGCAAAAGGGGGAGATCCTCCCATGCCAGAAACAAAAGAAAATTCAAAACCAGAGCAGCAAGCAGGAGCTAATGCCAAACGGCCCACAGAAGTATTAGAGCCGGATGAGATGTTCTTGTTGTAGCACCCAGGAGAGATGAGGGCATGAGACGAGGTGCACAGAAAAGGCAAGGGGCGCTCCTTCAGCACTGAGCCAGAAGCCTGGAAAAGCTGCCCTTCCTGTAAAGTGAAAGCAGAAAAACACCACCCACCACTCACGAAAGTGGACCCACTTCCCCCAGCCACAAGTAAGAAAGGAGACACTGGAGAGAAATCAGAGCTCTGTAGCTGCACCATGTGCAGTTGGAGATCCTAAAGCTGTACCACCCGCCAGGTACGCGACCCTAGGAGAGAATAATTAAGCAAAACCTGCCTGCATGCCGAGGGCAGCCCAGGGCTGTGCCCCAGAGGAATGTGACATCTACACGTCCCAAACAGGACACAGAACCTCCAGAAGCTGGACTTGGAGTAAGCAGGCCCAAATAGGAAGAAAAGTAGATGCCAGGACAAGGGTCTCCCAACGGGAGATCTGAACAGAGAGGGGGATGGGTGAGATCGTACCTAAGGAACTTTCAGGGGCTGGTCCTCCAGGACTGAAGAGAGTACACGAGTTCTCATCGCAAGAATGTAGAGTGAGTGCCAAGCAGGGCACATGCCAACAAACCTTCATGTTTAAAGAGGGGAGCAACACATCGAAAGCTGGTAAATTAAGTGCTAGCTGTAGAAGAATATTATTTAAGACATAAAAGAGCAAATAGTGGCATATCCAAACAAAAGAAGGTGAGGTAGAGGGAGTAAATTAACCTCCTCGTTTTTCATGGTGGGAAAATCTTTTAAGTTATAATTCAATAAATAAGACATAGAAGAATACTGTGTATAGTTATGAGGCAACGTGGAAGGAACTAAAAATACTCCATAAACCTTCCAAATTATTAGAGGGAAAATCAATACATAAAGCAAACCACAGAAATATAGACCCTGAAGTAAAAGATTTCTAAAGGAGGCATTAAAATCAAAAAGCATGGTATAAAATAATATGACAGAACTGAGCCCAAATGTACCCTTTCATGTCATTAAATATAATGGGATAAACTCATCTATTATTTAAAAAATACTCTTTTTTGGATCACAGAGTAAAACAACAAATGTAGGCTTGTAGAATGTGTATGATTCCCCAGCTCGAATCTCAGTTTCACCTCTGACTTTAGTGACATCAGGGTTGACATTTCCAGAGGGCTCTGACTGGTTTCAGGGTGACCGCATCTGGATAGAGCAAGAATGAGCACATTTCCCTTCTTCTCCTGGATTCTCCCAGAGCAAGTGGGAACCCCGTATCACACGTACAGCTTAGAAATGTGGGAGAGCTAACACCCCCAGAGGAACCACTCAATCACTGTTGAATGAAACTCGTCTATAAGATGTCTGGCCCCATCAAATCATTAGGGAAATTCTAGCTAGGCTCCAAGTACTGACTAATGCTTGTGTTCTCATTTTAGGGGCGAAAATCAGAAACCATCAATGCAAAGGGATGGAGAGAATATGGACCCACAAAACCTTTTATATATTACCAGTATAAATGTGTAGAGCCACATTAGAAAACAACTTGAAATTATCTTACAAAATTTGGCATTCTTTTATAAAGAGGCCATGCCTACGTGTATTCCAAAGATAAATTCTTGCAAATGTGCCCCAGGGAATATTAGTGAGTGTACTCATCATAGTAAAACCATGGAAAAATCAAAATAGCCTTAGACAAGATAAAGGCTAACTAAATTGTGGCACACTTACAGAACAAATTATTATAATGATCAAAAAAGTAAACCACAGTAGTCAAATACAACAATATAGCTTTCATATATATATGTGTGTGTGTAAATATATATGTATATGTATATATAAAATCATACTGAATGAAAAAAGTGAATCCCAGAAGATTATATGCTGCCTGATACCATTTTATAAAGTCATTAAAGGCAAATGTTAAACAAAAGTTTTTACAAGAATATACATGCTACAACACTACATTTAAGGTAGGTATGGGATAGCTAAAAATTATACTTGGTAGTGAAAGACCGGATTCCTTGTCCCAAGATCAGAAACAAGACAAAGCTGTCTGTTTCAATACTTCAAGTCAGCATTATACTGGAGGTTCTAGCCAGATCAATTAAGCAATAAAAAGAAAAAAATGGCATGCTGATCAGAGGAAAAGTAAAACTGTCTTTATTTTCAAATGACATGATCTTAATCTTACATATAAAAAGTCTTAAGGAATATACTAAAAGCTTTTTAGGATTAGTAAAGAAGTTTAGTAAAGAATCATATTCCAAGATACAAGGTCAATCGAAAAAACAACTGAATTTCTATAAAATAGCAATAAAAATCCAAAAGTGAAGAGGAAAACAATTCCATTTGCAACAGCGTCATAAAAAAACACAAAATACTTAAAGCAATTCAAATTAAGATGGAAGCTATACACCGATTTGTATGGTGAAACTTCAAAACGTTTTTGAGAGAAATTAAAGATGTAACTAAGTCATGAGATAGCCCATGTTCATGGATTGGAAGTATAGCTAAGACAACATTATTCTCCCAAATTTATCTAAAATTAGAATTTGGTGATGGTTTTACAAATCTGTAGAAACCATTGAATTGTATACTTTTAGTTGGTGAACTGTAGGATATGTGAATTACATCTCAATACAGCTGTTTTAAGAAAGTAAGAAAACATCAGTGTAAGATTTACAATGATGTTTAACTGTGGCAAAAAGAAGCTGAAGCTGAACTGGGATAGGATTATAGGGTAGACCCAAGTTTTCATCAAAATTCTAGTTATTTATTGTGCAATATGATCCCAGATCTCTATTAAAAGCAAAAAAACAAATAAATAGAGAATAGAAGAGGGCTGTGTATGGTCCAGTTGTGGAGCATGTCCTGAACCAAGAATGCCACTGCTCCACTTCTGAGCACCTGTGGTTTGAGTAAAGAAACCTTGAGCTGTTTCCAGATTTAGCTGTTTTAAGTTTTGCTGACATGTCCATCAATGGATGACTAGATAAAGAAAATATGCTATTTTTATACAGGGAAGTACTACTCTGCCATAAAGAAGGATAAACTTGAGTCATTTGTAGGAAAATCAATGCACTTCAAGACCATAATTTTAAGTGATAAAATTGGACACACAAATTTAAATATAACATTGTTTCTCTTGTGTGAGAACCCAAAGGGTAAACAAGGAGCAAGATGGAGGATAGATATTGCCAAGTAGGAAGAACATGTTCAAATGGGAAGGGGGAAAACGGAGAGTGGAGGGGAAGAGAAGGAAGGGAAAAGGGAAAAAGAAAGAAAGAGAACATAGGGAAATAATAGTAACAAAGTTTTTCTAAGTGGGGAAGGGAAGAATGGTTGAAAGGAGCAGAGGGGAATGCGGAAAAAAAGAAGAATCAAGATATATTATGTACAGATACAAATTCCCTATGATGGATGTGATTAATATGTATTACAAAAATATAAAGTTTTAAAAAAGAAATTAACCTTGAATATCTGGGAAATAATAATAAAAACCCTGCCTGTGATAACTCATGGGTACAGCTAACGCAGTGCCCAGAATAAACCTCACAGCCTTAATTTGTTTATTTTATTACAAACAAATGAAGATAACTCAATTTAAAGTCACACAAAGAACAGTGTATTAAGCATGAGCAAAGCAGAAGGAAGGAATTAGAAAGGATAAAAGCACCAATAAATCAATTATAAAACAAGAGACAGAGGAATTAGTACATTCAAAAGCAAGTCTTTTGGGGGAAAAATCTTGCTTTCTTGAAAATTAACTAGATTAATAAAGAAAAAAGACCCTACCTCAAAAAAAAAAAAGGAAAGGAAAAAGTAGTGAAGTCATAAGTACGCAAAAGTAGAGATGAAAATGAAGACATAATCACAAATACAAAGACTAGAACATAAGGAGTTAATAAGTGACCCCACAAGTAAACTTGAAAAACCAGGGGCTGGGGATTTAGCTCAGTGATTAGAGTGTTGTCCTCTCAAGCACGCAAGGGTCTGAGTTCAATCCCTGGCACAATTAAAAAAAAAAAAAAACTTGGAAAACCTGCGTAAAGTGAATAATTTTCCATGTGAATATAATTTATATGTTTATGTTTCATTAAGATAATTTAATATTTTATGTTTATAGAGTTAGAAAATATGGTGAGACCGATTATCAGATAATAAATTGGGGAAAATTTCAAAGAGTTATTACTATACTGTCTGAAGCATCAAATCAGAAGTTTTACAGGAAGTTTAAAAAACTTAACGTGGTCTTTTTGTTCCACTTATTTTTAAATCAAGCTTTTTGAAATAATCATAGATTCACACGCAGTTGTAAGTAATACAGAAAGATCCTGTACATCCTTTATCCAGCTTCTCACAACGCTAACATCTTGCAAAATTTTTATAGTACGATATCGCAAACAGGATATTGATAGTGATACACTCAAGATACAAGCAAATTGACACAGAACACTTCCAGCGCTGTAATGATCACTCATGTTGCCTTTGTAGCGCCAAACTATGTCTTCCTTGTTCCCTCCCTCTTTAAACATTTAAAACCACTAATCTGTTTTCTACTTTTATAGTTTTGTTATTTCACATAATATAAATAAAATCATGCCGTATGATTGTCTTTTTTTGACCCTGCACAACTCTTGGAGATTCATCCAAGCTTCTGCATGCCAAGGATTCATTCCTGCATTCCACAATATGGGCATGGCAACATTTGCTTAACCCATTCAAGAATAGGCTTCTTCCAGTTTGAGGCTGTCTTGATTAAAGGTGCTAAGAACATTTGTATACAGTTTTATTGTAAACATATTCTCATTTGTCTGGAATAAATGCCTAAGAGAGCAGTTGCTGGGTAGAATGGTAGTTGAGTATTTAATTTTATAAGAAATTGTCAAGATGTTTTCCAGAGTTGATGTACGACATTTCATTTCCACCAGCAATGTATGAGTGGTCCAGTTTCTCTGTAGCCTCAGTATTTAGTGTTGTCACTTTTTTTGTAAAGTCAGCCTTTTCTGATAGGTGTGTTGTGATAATTCATTTTGATTTTAATTTGCATTTCTAATGGTTAGTGATGTTAAACACATTTTCATGTGCTTATTTTCATTCTGTGTATCCTCTTCAGTGAAGTGTCTGTTTATATCTTTGACTTATTTTCTCATTGTTTGTTTTTCTTAATTTTTGATCTCAAGAGTTATTTATATATTCCAGATATGAGTTCTTTTTCAGATATGTAATTTGCAAATATTTCTTCCCAGTCTTTAGTTTGCCTTTTCATTCTCGCAATAGGATTGTTCACAGGGCAAACATTTTTAATGACCCATTTTGATGACGTTCACTTTATCAATCTTACATTTCATGGATCACGCCTTTGGTGTCCAGTCTAGCCCTGAGTCCCGAAGATTTTGAATGAAGTGTTTTTCTAAAAGTTTTACAGTTAACATTTTATATTTGTGTCCATAATTCACTCTAAGTTTTGTATATAATGTGAAATTTAGGTTGAGATTCATTCTTCTGCCTATGAATGTCCAATCACTCCAGCACCTTTTGCTGAAGAGACTCCATCAGATTGCCTTTACACCTTGTCAAAAGTCAGTAAGGCATATTTATTTGGATCTATATCTGGATTCTCCATTCTGTTCCATTGATCTATCATCTCTCCCTCCACTAGTTCTATGCTGTCTTGATGACTTGTTATATTTTAGGCCTTAATAAAAAATAGTGTCATTCTTCTCACTTCATTCTTTTATGAAGATTGTATTTATCAACTCTAAATCTGTGCCTTTCCATATAAACTTTATAATTAGCTTATCTATGTCTACAAACAACCTTGCTGAGACTTTAATAGAGATTGCGTTAAGCCAATAGATCAATTTGTGAACAATGGGCATCTTTATTCTGTGAGTCTTCTGATCAATGAAGATATTAAATCTCTCCCTTTAATTAAGTATCCTTCAACAATTCTATAATTTTCTAAATACAGATCATGTATACGTTTTATTAATTTACACCTGAGTATTTTGTTTTCCTTACAGTGATTTAAAAGGGAAATCACTTTAAATTGTGTTTTTAATTTTGCTTCCAGGGATCCCTTGCTAATACCCAGAAATGTGATTGATTTTTGTGTGTTGATTTCGTCTTCTATGACCTTGCTTCTAAACTCAATTACTAGCTCCAAGAGGTTTTGTTTTGCTTAGATTCCTTAGAATGTTCTACATATATAATCATGTCATCTACAAATAGGGATAGTTTTATGTCTTCCTATCAAATTTAAATGTCTTTTATTTCCTTTTCTTGTCTTATTGCAATGGGTAGAATGTCTAGTAATACATTCAGTAAGAGAAGTGAGACCATACATCCTTGCCTTGTTCTCAGTACTACAGGAGAAGCATTTAAGCTTGCACTGTTAGCATAATTTAGAATAGGCTTTCTGTAGATGCTGTTCATCACACTGAGGAAGTTCTCTCTTTCTAGTTTACTGGAGTGTTTATCATGAATGGGTGTTAGATTTTATCAACTACTTTGTATTAATTGATATGAGCATATAGCTTTATACTTCTGCTTGTTGATATGATGGCTTATGTTGATCTTCAAATACTGAACTAGGTTTGTATACCTAAAATAAACCCCACTTAGTAATGATGTAGACTTTTTTATACCTTTAAAGACTTTATTTGCTAATATTTTGTTCACAATTGTTGGTTCTAATTTCATGAGAGATGAAGTAGTTTTTTTATGTATTCTATCTGGGTAATATCAGTCTGAAAAAATGAGTTGCGAAGTCATCCCTTCTCTTCTACTTATTGGAAGAGATTATGCAAAACAAGTGTTAATTCTTTCTTAAACCTTTGGTAGGATTCACCAATAAAGCCATCTGTACCCAGGAATTTCTTTCTTATCAGTCAAGTGATACATTTCCTCTTGCTTCAGTTTGATACTTTTTGGTCCCAGAGTAATTGTTCTATGTTGTTGAATTTATGAGTGTGAATTTATTCACTTAATTTTGTTATCCCTTTCATGGCTGCAGGGCCTATAGTGATAGTCCCTGTTTCCTTTTTATATTGGTGATTTTATTTCTATCAGTCTGGCTAGAGATTTATTGATATTACTGATTTTTTTTAAGAAGCAGCTTTTTGTTTTACTGATTTTTCTGTTGCTTTACATCTTGCTTTTTTATATATAATATTACATAAGAGAATTTAATAGTGTCAGGGCTTGTGTTTACATGTCCCCTCAAAGCCTCATGGCACCATAGGTGGAGCTTTCTTAGAGGTGGCTGGATCTAGAGTTGTGATTGATTCATGGTACAATGGTAGGGCATATGATTACAAAATCAGTCCACAGATCGGTTTGGCACCATCCTAATTCCAGTATCCTAGATAGAATAGAAAAGGGGCAGAAAAAAGCTACTAAGGTCCCTTGCTTGCTTGCTTTGCTACCTTCTGCCCACCATGAACTGTTTGTCCTCTCCGATGCCTGTCTGCCATGTCACCCAGCCAGCCGCTATGAACTGAAACTTCTACAAACTGAGCTAAGTAAACTTTTCCTCCTTTAACTTGGGATGTTGAGTATTCTGTCTCAGCAATAAGAAAAGTCATTAAGACAAATAGATTACTTACGTGATTAGAGATGGGATAGCCCCACCATATCTGACTGCATGGTAGACAGCTAGAGAAAGCAGTGGAGGCTTAGTTTATGAAGCTGGAAATCTCAGAACAGGAGGGACCAATGATAGAGCCGCACTCTGAGCCGAAGCCTGGAAGTTCCCTGGAGAGGTGCTGGTGTGAGTCCACCCTGAAAGCAGAAGAAGCTGGAGTCTGATGTCCGCAGGCGATGGCAGCAGCAACAGATGCACTGCCCAAGAAAGAATTGAGCTTGCATCCCGGCAGGCTTTGTTGTTTTCCCTCTTCTCCCTCATGTGGGCCCCCGGCCTATCGGATGTGGCCACCCACATTCAGTGAAGGTCTCCCCACTCAGTTTGCTGTTCCACATGCTGATCATCTCTGGAGACACCTTCACAAACATACCCAGAAGTGTATTAACTAATTTTCTGTGTGTTTCCTGATGGAAGCAAGTTGACAATCAAGATACAGTACTAGGGATTAGGCCTTCAGTGTAAGAATTGATGGGTGGGTGAGAGGCAGCTCTACAGGTGACATGAAGTATCTAAAATTGTCAAATTCACAGAAACAAAGTAGAACAGTGATCACTAGGGAATAGAAGAGAAGGGAAAAGGGAAAGTTATTTAATCATTATAGTGTTTCAGCTTTATAAGATGAAAAACTTCTGGAAATCTGTTGCATAACAATACTTAACACTACCGAACTATATAATTAAACAATTTCACTCACTTCTACACTGATCTTTGTTACTGTATTTCCTTTCTTCTGCTTGCTTTAAATTTATGATTCTGTTTGTTCCCAGTTTTTTAAACTGGGGACTTGATTTACTGATTGAGATCCTTTGTAGTTTGTAATTTAAGCATATTAGTTACAAATTTCCCTCTTTGAGCTGTCTTAGCTAAGTCTTGTATAGTTTTATACGCTTTGTTTTCCTTTTCATTCAGTTCTACATGTTTTCTTCCTTGACCTATGTCTTATTTTTTCTTCTTTAAATTTTATTAATGTATATTTATTAGTACATGTTTGCAGTACGTAATGATTGCATTTATTGTGGGGAGTTTGTATACGTACATAGAATATCTTAATTCTTTTTTGGTACCCTTTCTCTCCCATCCTTCCTCGTTCCCTCCGACTCTTAATCCCCTTCCCATTTGCAAAAGCTCTCATTCCATTTTTTCTTTTATTCTCTTTTTTAAATCCTTTTTCCTTCCTTCCCCCTCTCTCCTGGTCTCTTTTTCCTCTTCCTGTTTAAAAAAGATCTCCCTACATCCTTTTATCTATCCTTTATTTTGCTTTTTATTTATATTTTGGGTTTCTTATATAAAAGAAACCATGCAATATTTAAACTTGTGTGTATGATTTATATTGCTTAATATTATTGACCTATAAGTTATTATGAAGTGTGTAGTTTGATTCTGTTTGGAAACTTTCTTGTATCTTTCTGTTCCTCGTTTTGAGTTGGATTAGAGTGATATTCCATGATTTTGATTAGTTTAAATTTGTTAAGGTTTGTCTTATGTCTCAAGATGTGGTCTATCTTAGTGCATATGCTATCGGTATTTGAAAAAATAAATGTGAATTTTCCTGTTGCTAGGTGGAGTATTCTTATCACACGTGGTTGTGTATTGGGTTCTTTTATATTCTTGCTGATTTTCTGAAGAGTAATACAATTGCAGACAGTAGGATGCTGAAATTCCCAAGTAAGATTGTGAATTTGTCTATTTCTCCTTTCAGCTTTATTAGTTTTTGCTTCTAGATATTGAAGCCCACTTGTTTGGGTTGTACATCTTGGAATTATATCTTCCTGTTGGATTGATCCTTTTATCACTATTTAACATATCTCTTTGGGAATGTTTTCTGTACTCTAACATGTACCTTATCCAATATTAATATAGCCAGTTCTACTTTATTTAGTAATGTTTTCATGACATAACTTTTTCAACTTTTTGGTTTACTTATGTTTTTGTATTTGCAGTATGTTTCTTATAGGTAGGATGTTGTTTGATAGTGTTTTTCAATCCACTCTGCCAACTGCTATCTTTCCATTGGTGTATTTAGACCTTCGAGAATTTAAGGTAATAATTGTTATATCAGAGCCTAAGCCTGCTATTTTATTAATTTGTTTTCTGTTTGTTTTCTCTGCTTCTCAATTCTCTTTTAAGTTTCTCGTCTTCCTGCAAGTTATTTTTTAGAATTCCAGCTTGTCTTATTTACAGTGATATTTAGTATATTGCTTTTATATTTGTTATAGTCGTTGCTCTAGATATTTCAGTATATATGCAATAATTATCACTGTCTACTAATACTGACTTTTTGCTACTTGAGGGAAGTCTAGAAACTATTTGCTCTACCTATTTTAAGAATATATTTTTTGTTTAGTATTTCTTCTGCATACACTGAACACTACATTAGATGGTGTTATAATTTTTGTTTCAACCATCAAATATTGTTTAAAGAACTTCATGAAAAATAGCAGTCTCTTATACTTTTCCATTCCAATGCTTGCTTTACTTTAATGAAATTCTGAGAGTTGTTTTGTTACCACTTCCTTTCTGCTCAGAGCAAATCCTTAAGCCATTTTGAAGTACCCTTCAGAATGGTTCTCTTAGTTTTCCCTCGTTGGAGAAGCTCATTATTTCCCCCTTAACTTCTGAAGAATATTTTCTCTATATACAGAATTTGCAGTTGACACTTGCTCTCAGAATTTGGAAAATGTTGTGCCACTTTCTCCTGGCCTGCATGGTTTTGGATGAGCAACTGGAAATCCTCTGCCATTTAAAATGGTACTGCCCACACCACATGTGCCCTGCACATCTTTTCGATTTGGCTATTTCTTGGCAAGGGCTTTATCACTGAGCTACATCCCCAGCCCCGATTTGGCTGTTGCTGTGTTGTGCCCTTTATAATAAACTAGCAAACCTGAATGAAACATTTCCCTGAGTTGTTTCTTTCTGGTTCCTTTTAAGATTTTTTTCTTTGTCTTTCGTTTTTAGAAGCATAATTATGATGGGTCTGGCCATGGGTTTCTTTGGGTCTATCCTGTTAGAAATTTGCCCAACTTCTTGAATCTTTAAGGTCATCTTTAGCCCAATTTAGAAATATTTAGCCTTAACTCCTTTGGGGTCTTGGTGAACCTCATCTCTGATAATACAATACAAATTTTAGCTGTTCTGTTAACATCAACCAAGTTCCTGAGACTCTGCTAATTTTTTTAAGTATGTTTTCTCTCTTGACCAGAATGGGTAAGTTCTCTTCATCTGTCCTCAAGTTTTATAAATATATCTTCGATCGTGTCCACTCTGCCCTTGAGCCGATCCAGCCAGCTTTTTAAATTTTTATTGTATTTTTCACTTCTATAATTTCCATTTAGTTCTTATTTAAAAATTCTTACTTCTTCACTGAGCTATTTCTATTTTTCATTTGCTTTAAGAGACTTCGTAATTGCTTGTCAAAGCATTTTTACGATGGCTGCTTTCAGATCCTTGGCAGATAACTCGAACATCTGATTCATCTCCGGGTTGATTGTCTATTATTATTCATGGTGTGGTTTTCCTGGGTCTTGGTATATGAGTGTTTTTTTAATTGTATACTGGACATTTTGGACATTATGTAATGATACCGTATCCTGTTTAATCTTCTTTTCTTAATCAGGCAGTCTCCTTTTTGAGGTGCAACATAGGACTGGGGGTTATCTCTGCTCAGCTTCCTGCTGGGCCCCAGTGCTACTCAGCGGGCTAGAGCAGGGGGCTGACTCACCCTGTGTTGTCGCTGCAGGCTGCGGGAGGCAGTTTAGCTACCACTGGGCCCTGCTAACACTAGGGAGGGAGGGGAGAGAACTGAAGTGCCAGCCACCCTCCCTGCCGCCACGTCATGCCTCCTGTGATGCTCAGCAGGGGTGCAGGCTCAGCTCCTTGCAAGGAACCAATGACACTAGAGTAGGAGGGAAGTGAGGCATCAGCCCTCTCCCCCGCGTCACCTCCTCCCACCATGCTGGGAACGAAGGCTCAGCTTCCCACTCGAGGCCACTGACACTCTCCTGGTGAGAGGTTGGCACACTGGCTGCTTCCACTGGGCAAGGAATTGAAGATCAGCTCCCCACTCAGCCCAGCCAATGCTGTCCTGGCACAGAAACTGGAGTGCTGCCTGGTTCTGCTGGGGGAAAGGGAAGACTTCCATTCCTCCCCACTTGGCATCCCTCAAAGAGGGGGACCAGAGGCCTGCTGGCTCCGAGGAAGAGGAGGGAGACAGATGGGAGAGGTTGGAAGCTCAGTTCCTGGCCCAGTTCTGCTAAAACCACAGGTATACGTAGAGGAGATCTTGCTGCTGGTGTTTAGCTGGAGAAAGCCAGACACTGTCAGCAAGGTTTCCTGTGATTAAGCTCCCCCCTTTTCTGGTCCTTCGCCTGAAGTAATAGGTTTTCTTGGATCTCTTTATTTTGTGGCGTTTGTGTGTGCAGGTTTGTTGGGGATTTCAAATCCAGGGTCCCAGCACCCTGACTGGAATATTCAGTGGGCAGCAGGGAGATCTGAGGCACTCACTGCCCTGTGACTCCTCAAGTCCCAACAACCCCTCTTCTTCACACCACCTTCACACTTCTGTTGTGTTTTTGTCATGTTACATCGACAATTCTTTAGTTGCAAGAAGCAGGACCTGGGAGGCATGGAACCATTCTATCCTGGTAGAGCTGGAACCCAGAAATTGTTTTAATGTACACCTTTTCTGAAGTATAATACACTTATGGAGGAAAAATGGACAAATGACGAACGTCTACTCTGATGATGTTTTTACCTGTTGAGCGCGTGAGGAACTGGCAACCAGTTCCTGACACGCAGCATGTATGGTACCCCAGATGTTCATCCTACACCCCCAACCCAATGCTGACTTCCCACACAATAGGTTAGTTTTAACCTAGAGAGCTCACTCTTTCTTCCCATAATCAATGGAGTAGGAACCAATGACATTCCTACCCAGGACTTCAGCTCCAGGGTGGCTCCAGTTAGTTCTCCAGGACAGAGGTTTGTTTTCCTCCCAACACCAAATAAGTGGTGTCGTTTCCAACACCATTTCTCTGATTCTCTGCAAACGGTACTAGTCAGCTTTCCAGTTTCTGAGACAAAATACCTGACATCTACATTTTAAAGGAGAAAAGGTTTAATATGGCTCATGATTTCCGAGGTTTCAGTGCAGGGTTGACAGGCTCCAAAGAAAGCAAACAAAGCTGCTTAAATCATGGTGGCCAAGAAGCAGACCCAAGGTGCAGCACCAAAGTTGAAGGGGCCAGGGACCAGGTAGAATATCAAAGGTCACGACTCCATAACCCACCCAGACACACCCAGAATTGTGCTTTACTAATCCTTTGGGTGGTTCTCAAGCCAATCAAATTGATAACCCAGTTTAACCATCAGAGATAGGTAACCAGAAATTCAACTCAATTTCCACAGTGATTACCCAGAGTTAGCGCAGGCGCCCCAGGTGGACAGTCACACGATGACCACTTTCAACATCATTGGTAAGTCTCAGACCATTGATACTTTTGAATAATCAGCTATAATTTCATGCTTTCACACAACTCCCCAGCCCCAAGTCCAATAGTTTGCTAGGGTAACTCACAGAACTCAAGAAAATGCTTCACTTGTGTTTCTAGCGTACTATAACTGTCCAATGAGAAACAGCCAAACTGGCAGAGTTGTATAGGGCAAAATATAGGGAAGTGGACAATGGGCTGGGATTTCCATGCCCTCTCCAAGTGTACCACTCTCGCAGCACCACCACATGTCCACCAACTCGGAAGCGCTCCAACCTCACTGTTTAGAGGTATCAATGGAGATCCCATTGCATGAGTTGGCTGATTAAATCAATGGCCTTGGGTGGGTGAGCCAGATTCAGATTCTAATGCCTTTCCTTGAGATCTGAAAGTTGCAACCCTCTAATCAAGACTTGGTCTTTCTTGACCAGCCCCCACCCTGAAGCTGTCTAGGGTACCAGCCGTCTCATTAGTACATGGATGACACTCTTAGCACTCAGGAGACTCCAAGAGTTTTAAGAACTTTGTGTCAGGAAGCAGGGACAAAGACCAACTACACCTGGATATTATCTTTTGTTCTACCACACTATGGTTCTCCAGTAAGAGCTGCTTGGGATGTTGCCTGTTTGCCTTAGTATTGTGAGACTGACAAACGCTGTGGTGCCATGGGTGGTCTTTCTGCCCACGTGCTTTGTCCTCAACATTCAACTCCAGAATTTAGGAAATTGCTTGAAAGAAAAACTGGCCATAATCATAAGCCTCCTCCAAAGTCTCAAGAGACCCCTTGGTTTCTTTGGTCTCAGAAACTGCATCTCTCTACCTGTCCAAAGCCCAGATGAGCTGCCTCCTCCCCACCCCAGAATCAGCAAACTCTTCTACTATAATAGAAGCTGAAAAGAAACCAATCTCTTTTCCAATATTGTCCCCTTCTCCAGAGCCTAGGTATCTAGTCTAGATTTTGTGGCCTCAATATTCTCTTCCACATTCAACATGATGTCTGTATTTTACAGACCTACTCATTGCTCAGTGAGATTGGGGCTTGCCATGCACTTCACTAGTGCACACAGAAGATAATTCTGTCGCTATTTCAATTGTGCCAAAAGGCCTGGTCTTTTAGAATGGTACATAATCAGGGCAATTTCTATTAAATCAGTGTAGCCCAAAACAAGCAAATACCAGATCTAATTTATTCATCATTTTTGACGTAAACTACATCTTCTTCACATAAAATCTAGCAGCACATTAAAAGTCAACAGGCATGCAAGGATGGTTTAAACGTTCCATAGTAGTAAATAAGTTAAATGAGAAAAAAGTGTTTCTCTAGATAGAATAATGAAGATTACCACAAAAGCATCATCCAAGTTGAAAATAAAATAGAAATATTTTGACACTCTTTTTATATGATAAGGAAAAGTCAGCACTGCACTAAATGTTAAAAGTTGTGAAAAAGGCAAAGTTTCCCAGCAGCATACTATTATTTAGTATTTTTCTGGAAATAACTGTAAATGGAAATTATATAAGAGAAATAACCATTATATGTAAAATGTACCAATACATGTTCTTGGTTTAAAATAAAAAAATAAATAAATAAAACATCTAAAAACAATGCATGAGGTATAAAAATTGCAAAGAAGAAGCAAAATTTTCCCTTTTATACATAAATCATTATTTGAGCCTCTCAAAGGAATTAACTAAAAAACTATTAGAGTAAGAGAATCTTGAAGATGGCTGTGCTATGGATAGGATTCTGGATGTCCTCCAAATGCACATGTACTAGCTCCAAACCCATGGCACTGTGGTGAGGTTATGGAACCTTTAGGAGGCGTGGTCAAGTGGAAGGAAGTAGGTCACTGAGGATGTGGCCTTGGAAGAGATAGTGGGCCCTGTTCTTCCTGTCTCTCTCTTTGTCACCTGACTGCCATAAGGTGAGCAGGTCTTCACCAGGTGCACCCTCCATGATGTACTGTGCTGCCACAGGCACAAAGCAACTGAGCCAAGTGACCATGAACTGAGACCTCTGCAACCATGAGCCAAAATTAACATTTCCTCCTTTAAGTTGACTGTCTCCAGGATTTTGTCACAATAACAGAAAGTTGACTAACACAAGCTGGTTACCAAATTAATTTACCAAATTAATCACTTCCTATATATGAAATCAGCAGAAACTTAGAAAACATCATGGAATGATAGGTCCCATTTACCAAAGAGTAAAAAAATAACACATGAAGTGATAAACACATTCAGTGATTTTTAAGATCCTCTAGTGGAAATCTTTAAATCAGCCATAAACATGAGCAAAAGTCTGATGACAAGAACAGAGAATGCATACACTTTTATTTAATCAAAAAGGTGGTATTGCAAACGTATCTTCCTACAAGCTATAAATTTAACACAATCCTGACTAAAGTGACAATGTGATTTTTTTTTCAACTGTATGGACTCTGTGATTTTTATTTTAATATTATTAAGTTCTGAAGCAACCATAAACTTTCCAAAAGTTCGAAGTGACCTAGAAAGACCTCTTACCTGAAACGTCCGGAAATGAATTGTGACATTATGGCCCATTACCCTTGAATATTTTAGTGCTTTGTGTGCATTTTTATAACACAACAGTACAGGGAATATTGTCAGAATCAGAAGGAAATTGCTAGTGTCAAGCCTAACAAAATAAAATTACATACAGCCAGGAGGTTCTGAAGACAGGGACCTCACACGCATATATCTGATAACACGAATTATCACAAATGACTCTGCCAGCACACTGCCTTACACTAAGGCCACCATGACCTTACACAAGGACATGTGTCCAACAACTCTTCAACCTCGGATGGATGTCACCTTGTTATTCTTCCTTGAACATCCCTGTTATTGATCCTTATAGCTAAGAATTATTGTTTTAAAGCAACTCTTGGACTCCTCCTCACTTTGCCTATGAAAGTTCCCCTTTACCCTATTCCTTCTGAGGATGCCCTGGCTTCCTGCAGGACATGTCTTCCATGTTAAAGTGCTCCTTTCTATTCCCAAATAAATACCAGTATTCTTCAGAGAGTCTCTCACTGTTTGTTATTTAAAGCTTGGCAACACCACCGAGATCAAGAAATCGACGTTTTATAGTGCTACCACCTAACCGCCTGATTCCATTCAAGTGTCACCAGCTGCCCCCAAAATGTCCTTTAACAGTCAAAGGATGTAGTGCAGAATACTATGTCATATTTGATCATCATGTTGCATTGCTCACCTTCAGCACAACCCCATTCTTAGTCTTGACTTTCAGCCCTTAAACCCTTGCAGATTAAAGGCACTTCCTGTTAGAATGTCCCTTAATTCTGGCTCGTTAGATATTTCCTCATAATTAGCCCTGGATCATGCATTTTTATATGAATATTCCAGAAGCAATGCTGCTTTCTTTTTGTATTTTATCAGGTGGTGCATACTTTCAATTTGTCCTGTTACTGGTGATGCCCTCTGTGATCATTTAATTAAGGTGATGTTGTGTCACGTGGGCGGCTAAGGGCCCTCCCACGAAGAGACCCTCCGCTTCCCTGGTTCTGTCCCCTCATCCCGGCAAGAACATGGAAGGTGAGCCAAGGCAGACTCAAAACCTAAGATTGCTCCGGCGCAGAATGAGGAACTCAAGAAACCAAACGTAGTACAAGCCAGAGGCTTTGCTTATACTGTTGCAGACATGGGGACTGCTGAACAGTGAACTGTACGGCTAGGAGAAGGTCAAGATGAGAGTCTCAGTGAGAGGTCTTTGCCTTGTCCATACTTATAAGGATAAGCTGATCCCTAAAAATAACTGTTTCACCAGTTGGTATAATCTAGGCCAGTCAGGGTCCTAGCCTTTGTTTCTGGGGTGAAGTAAGGTTCACGGAGTTTAGGGCCACATAGCAAATGCATGCAAAATCTCACAGAGGGGAACTTCCCCAAGTACAGCATGCACAGTAAGTGTGTGGTCACCCTTATCATCTCCACCGCACCAGCCATCAGTTCATGGCCTGTGTTGCCTGTTTCCCGCAATTGACCCTACACTGGTGTCTCTAGGTTTCCCCAGTATAAAGTTATTCTTTGCTGCTTTGTAATGAACACCTATTTTGAGAACAGGTACTTAGATTTGGATTTTTGGGTGGGGGGGTGCCGGGGATCAAACTCAGGCCTTCACTTGTGAGGCAAGCAGATGAACCACTGAACTAAATCCGCAGCCCGAGAGCAAGTACTTGGAAACTACGTAAATATTCCATTCTTTGTCAGCCTTTACATTCATTTATTAATATAGTTATATCTGCGTGGACTCATGAATCATTCTTTCACTCCAATTTATACTCGGTAGGCAGTAGGCATCATTATTTACCTTATTTCCAATTTGGCCTTTGAGAGTCCCTTTGAAGTGGCTTTGACTTCTTTAGAAAGGCCCCCATCATTCTTTGAATGCTTTCTTACTGTGCAGCAACACGAAACTCTAGCCCAGGAGTCAGAGGGTTGAGTTTATCACACTCTGTTCAGGGTGGACTCTCCCATTCTGCCTGGCTGAGGACCTTTTCATGTGTTGGTTTTTCCTTACATCCGTGGTTCCCTCTCCCACTCTCTTTTTCACGGTAAGAACACCCTGATATGTTTGATGAATCCTTTATTTCTTACTTTTATTTTCTTGAATCTATCTATTATCTATGTAACTAGTTAGTTTTAGAGGTATTATCTATGGAAAAGAACTAGCATTCTTAATAAATAATACTTGTAAATCAATATTTTAAAGGCTAAGCATCAATGGTAATATTGAATGGCTTATGACCATATGGAAAACTTCTACAAAGCCACTTACATGATTTAAATACAAATTTAAATCATGAATAAAAATTTTCATTAATCAGCATAGCAAAAACCAAACGTTTGGTAATGCAGTGTTGGGAAGGGTGAGAATACAAATCGGTAGTAAGGAAATTTGTCAATTTCTGTTCAATTAAGTATTTACTTATATCACCAAGCAATGCTACTGTTAGCAATTTAACCTACTGATCTACATTGCACAAAGATGACTATACAAAGATGTTCATTGCATCATTGTTTATAAGAAAAAATAACACTGTGAGCCATATAAATATCCACTCAAACCTGGCTAATAAATATAACATGATACAATCATAAAATCTATTACCACATATGCTGTCATGTTATCTAATGGTACAGGCCCAGGACTTAGAGCCTGACAAGTCTCCAAAACGCATAAGAAAATGTTTAAAATCTAGGAAAAAATTTCCTCGAATATAAGAAAGAAACTGTAAACTCAAAATTAAAGAAGGCTTAATTGTCTAAGAAGTATAGCTTCAACTAAGAAATCCAGGGATACAAAGCTAGTTTCGCATTTGAAAATTAATCAGTGTAACATACCACATAAGCAAGCTAAGGAAGAAAAGCCACATCACTAATTGATGCAAAAATTTTGTAAAATTAAACAACCATTCACGATTTGGAAATAAAAACCTCTTCTCGGCAAACTATACATTGTGGCAAAATTTGTCAACTTCCTAAAGAACGTTTACAAAAAAAAAAAAAATCCTACAGCGAGCATCATATTTAAAGGTGAGAAACTAGATGCTTTCTTCACAAGATTTGAAACAAAGGTCACTATGCACAAGTAAATTGCTATCCGTGTACCAGCAATGAATAAGGAACTTCAAAATTTACAAAATCACTGGGCTCAAGAATGCCTTTGTGTCTTCCAGGTATAATACTCCATAATCCTATACTGTAATTCTCACCATCTATTCCAAGTTCTGTGATTCATTTGTGTCCCTGAAATCAGGTAAGTGGCCAGCTGTCCTTGACAATCAAAATAAATTTGGCTGAAACTCCTTCCCACACATGGGATCCTCTTTATCTTTCTTGGCAGCTCAGGAATTCAGACAGTGAAATGTATAATTATGACTCTTTGGCTTCATTGAAACCCAGGAAAATACTAAGAGAACTGGAAAGGACTGGAGACCTTTGGATTTAACAAGATGTTGGTGACCTTGACCAAGGAGTTTCACTGGAGTGGTGTGAAAAACACCGAGTGAAATCTTTCCAGGCTCATTCCTTCATCTCTTCTGTTGCAGTCTACTCTCACAACCTCAGGAATCTCAGGGATGGGATTGTGGAGAGCCCTCATTTTAGGACTTTAAATTCCAACTTAGGGGTTGATTATTCCCAAATTCGTAACTCTACCCTGGACTTTTTTCCTAAGTTTCAGACCTGCATACCCACTGAGTTCTCAGTATTCCACAATAGTAATCCATACTCCTGCCTCACTACAGCCACTGCTGCCTCTCATCCAGATCACCTCTGTGGGTTGCTAGGACTGGTGCAGTAGTCTCCTCCTTAGCCCTTCTGCTTCTGCCTTTAGCTTTTCACATCTGTCATCATCCCAGAGTCCAGACCAGATCAGCTTCTTACTCTCTGCTCGGAGCCCTGCAGTAGGTCTTCATTCACTCAGAACAAAGTCAATAAAAGCACACAAAGCCCTAAACCAGTGACGGCGAACCTTTTAGAGCTTTCAATGACACAAACAGCCCACTGTGGCACGCATGCCATAGGTTCGCCTTCACAGCCCTAAACTCTCTGCTGCTCTGACCTTATGTATTACCCTGCAAGTAGTAGTTGTTCAATAAGCATCTCTTTGGAAGAATGATTCAATGATTAGACAAGCAAAGCAATAACTGCTCTCCACTTGCCGCTGGTACTTTTGCTAGTTGCATCCATCTGGAAGAATCTGCTTCCCTTGAATGAGACTGGGCACAGAGATTCTCAAGGCCCACCTAGGGAGAAGCTCAGCTTCTCACACACTTGTGTGTGCGTGTGTGCGTGTGCACACAACACACAAGAACTTGTGCATTAAGCAAACATGACTGAAATTAAAAGAGAAGGGAGGCTTAGGAAAACAGCACATCTCAACAATGCAAACAAAAGTTAGGTCAAATATTTGCCCTTGCTTTTAAGAGAATGTCTTGACCTTGAGCACAAGGTCACCCAAATTTCTGGCCATCTCTTTCCCATGTGGCGGTTTCACTCCTCATCTTTCTTCCTCTCTTGCCATCTCAGGCTCCTAGCATTTCCCTTCCTCCAGCTGAGACGGCACTGCCGGCCCCTGCCGTGAACTCTACTCTGGTGTTTGCGGGGTAACTGCCGCTCACTCCACCGCGCTCCAGTCTAAAAGCAAAGCCTGAAAGCCGGTGAGTCTCTCTGTTATTTTGGACAGCGTATGATCCAAAATGAGTGATTTGGCAGCTCTGGCCTCCCTTCCCAGTGGGACATCTGGGGTGGTGCCCTACTGTGACCTGCAGGTGACCAAGTGTCCACAGCACCAGGTGCCCAGAGACCCACTTTGCTGTGAATTTCCTGCATGGTCAACGTGGAGGGGTGGGAGGAGCCCGGCTGGAATCCTGGCTGCCCTGTTTCCTGTCTGTGTGCCGCCAGGCAGGCTTCGCATCCTCTCTGCGCCACAGTGTCTTCATCCTTAGAAAGAAGAAGTAACGATGCCTCTGTCATAGAACAGCCGGTGACAATCCAGTGAAATAACACAGGCAGACTTTGAAAAGTGCCTTGCACACAGTGAGTGCCCAATCAATGGTAACCACGAGGACCAGTAGCATTCCCTGGGACAGGGCTGGGAGAAGGAACCTCCGCTCAGACTCCCTCCCACTAAGGTTCAGCGTCTTGTCACTCCTGAGGAGTGCTGAGCTGACACACCGGGCCTGTCACCCGGGTTAAGCCCTGACACATCCGTGTGATCTTGAATAAGCTGCTTTCATTTTCGGAGCTTTAGTGTCTCCCTCTACAAGATGAGCAGTTGGCACTAGATTATCAGCAAGGATCTTTGTAGTTTTGACCTTAGATATGCACAACCTAAAAGAAAAATATGATCCGCGTCACGTTTCTAAGAAGACGCCTCCCCGCCAGATCCCTGTGGCCGACTGGATGCATTAATGCAGACTGCGTAGGACTTAAAGGCTGCCATGCAGGGAGCGCCACTGCCTCTCAGCCCTGACAGCACGCGTGTCATCTGGGTTCTCCTTAAAACTCACTTTCTCTTCCGGCAGGTCTGGAAGTGGGAACGGAGACTGCATTTCTAACCAGCTCCCAGCCAGGAGGTAGGTGGTGTTTTCTGGTCCTGCAGGGACCACGGCAGACTGGAGTGGTAGGTGGGCTGGGAAAGGGGTCAGTGCCACAGATCTGAAGGCTAACTGGCTTTCCTGTCCTGTAGCCAGCTTTCCATGGCCCAGAGCTCCCTGGACCCCAAGAGTTTTGTGCAGTTGTCTTAGTCACTTTTTCATGGCTAAATCACAATGCCCAACACCCACACCTTAAAGGAGAAGAGATTTATTTTGGCCTAGGACTACAGTCCATGGTGGGCTGGCTCCAAGGCAGAAATGGCCCAGCAGAATCATGGCCACAGAGGTCAGGAAGCAGAGAGAGAAGGGAGGAGTTGGGGAAGGGAACCCACCCTTCCAGGCCACACCCCCAGTGACCCACCTCCAACCAGCCCCCTACACACAACGGCAAGTCAGCTATGAACTCATTCATGGGCTAATCTGCTGTGCAGCACCCACGATCCCGTCCCCTTCCAAACTCCCCAGCTCTCCACACCCCAACCACCAGCTCCCTTTGCTAAAGTTCCCACCAAAGATGAGACTGTGCAGAGATGTGGCTCACAGTCCCCTCACTCTTCTGAGCAGCACAGTCTCAGAGAACTTTCTAATTTGGCAGAATGGTTCTGTATCTGTACTTTCCATTATGGCAGCCGCAGTGCGGAGGATGAGATGGAGAGAGGCAATTTTATTTCATTTTAGTTAAGAGGATGTAATAGCCGCACCTGGCCAGTGGCTGCCATACGCGTCTCAGGGGGCACTTCAGTGTTTTGGTTCCTGGAACGAAAGTGAACTTTCAGTCTTAAAGCCAGATAGCAGCTCTTCAATTCCAGTCTGGATGGCCTCTGGCAAGTCACCAAGCTCAAGGCCTTTTTCTCCTGGGTAAATGCAGATGAGCACACCCAATTAGCAAGATGGACTTATATATGTATATTCCTTGCACCGTGAGTAATCGAGAATAGATTGTCCTCAGAATAATAGTTCTAATTATATGCGTCTTGCCAACCATAAGACTGTCAGGTGCCCCCAACCCAGACCAGGGACCCTGTTCTCAGTGCTCGGAGAGTTTTTAGAGCCGTCCTGGCCTCACTCATCAGAAAGGTTCAACAGAAGAACATCGTAGTTCTCCCCAGAATGTGGGATGTTGGGCCCCGAAGTTAGAGAGGGGCAGCTGGCCTCCTAAGTCACACAGCCAGCTAGGGGTGTGAACGCTAACCTTTCAATCACAGCTCATGTCTCTCTTTTTATGTTGATTATATTTAAAATTAAAACATTACTGTTTATTGAGCACTGAATCCATGCAGGCAAACAGATGCAATTAGGAGAAGAAACTGAGGCTCAGAAGGGGAAGTCAGCTGGGTTGGCTCACACAGCCGCTGGGTGTCGGAATGAGGGGACGGGAAGCCAAGTCCACCTGGCTCCAGAGCACGGCCTCCCTCCCAGCAGGTCCCACCCCGCATGCCCGCACATGGGGACGTCGGCGTCAGGGTTAGAAACTTGGGCTCCCTTCAAGCCCAAGTGGGACGCACTGTGGCTGGAGCAGGCGCCGACTGTGCAGCTCTCTGTGCTTGGGTCACGGGCAGGGCGGGCAGTGGACAGGGATGACAGGTGAGGGGCAGCTGTGGGCAGCGCTGAGAGGGACCAGGAGCAAAGGGAGAGACGAAAGTGCATGCCCTGGGGACGGGCTGGCATGGCTCTCCGGCCTGAGAACCTGGATGGCCGTGTCAGACTTGTGCCTGCTGTGTGACCACGTGAAGGTTCCAGATTCACCCCACCACTGACCCAGGAAGATCCCTTCGGGTCTTCTGGCCCTGCTGTTCCTTCCATGGCCTCACTGCCCTGAAGCCTGCCCCGCACCTGCTATGAACCTGCAGGGTCCGGACGCCTACGGCCAGCCACAGTCAGGGCCGCTTCGTCACTCCTGCCTGGGCCTTCTCCGCAGGCTCCCAGGGAGGCAGCTGAGGCTGACTGGGGAGGCCAGCCATGGGGCCCTGTGGGCTCCGGGACTGCCTGCAGAGCCCCTCGGGCCCAGGTACCACCAACACTGGACGTTTGTCACAAACCCTAAGGCTCAGAAGGCTACCTCCAGACCAGCAGCGAGAGCTGAGCCCAGATGTCCCTGGACGCTGGAGCACTGGGGAAGACTCTCGGGACACCACAGAATGTCTCTGGGACCCAGAGGATGGTCAGATGTGACGGGAGAATCCACTACTCACTTCCTCCAAAGGAAAATGGAGCAAGCAACTGGGCATGGTGGTGCACACCTCTAATCCCAGTACTATGGGAGGTATAGGCAGGGTGATTGCAAGTTCAGGCCCAGGCTGAGCAACCTAGTGAATCAGTAAGACCCTGTCACAAAATTTAGTGTGTGTGTGGTGGAGGGAGGGGAGAGAGAGACAGAGAGAGACAGAGAGAGAGAGAGAATGTGCACTGGAGATTTAGCTCAGTAGTAAGGTTCCCCGGGGTTCAATCAGGAAAAGAAGTTAAGGGAAGAGAAGGGAGAGAGGGAGAGGGCAGCCAGAGTCCGCCCACATCAAGCTAGGTGGCAGCTATTTTCAGTCTGTGCGTGTTGTGGGGCAGGCAGGGCTGCTGGAATCTGACCTGCGTTCTAGTCCCTGAAAAAGTGCTTTGCAGAAAGCCCAGGAACATTTGGCAGATCGGTTTCCTGTCACGGTCCGCTCAGGTGCGTTAATCATCCATCAGAGGCTGGCTGAGAGGAACGCTGAGCCCTGTGTCAAGCGGATGGCAGAGTCTGTGGTGACAGTGGAGGGGTGTTGTGGTTGCCGTGCCAGACGTGTGTCATTCCTGGCTCAGTGAAGAGAGGCTGGAGGGTCTGGGCTTGGGAAGAGTGTCCTGCACGGCCCAGGCAGCAGGAGAGGGCACCTGTGTGAGGCGCGGGTCAGCAGAGGGGTCTCAGGAGCAGGAAAGGGAGGGCGGCAGGATTCAGTGGCCAGTCAGCAAGGGCAGCTGCACAGGGCAATTTTTGTGTCCCACTAACGCCACCTCCGTTTGGTGGCCCAGGCACCCCTGAACTCCTGCACCTGCTTCAGTGGCTTCTCCAGCCATCCCTGGTGGGGACTCTAGCAGATTGGGGGGAAGGGTCACAGCACCACATGAGGAAACTGCCGAGGTGGGCAGCCACCAGCATCAGGGAACGGCCATTGCCTTAGTACTCCTCCCCCACACCGGCCTTTCAAGGCAAACAGAGGTGACACTGGGCCACATTTTACGGGATGGAAATATTTGCCTGAGTCCGAAGAGACCTGCTTGGAGGGGTCGCAGCTGCCAGGAGACGGAGACGCCTTTGAGCAGATGTACTCCCGCCTGCTTCAGGGCTGGGTCAGGAACTCCAACCTGTCAGGTTTCCGCAAGGCGGGAGGCGTGCTGGGAGGGGCCAGAGACCTGCAAGTGGAGGCCGCCAGCACTCAGAGGTAAAGAAACCTGGACAGCTCCATCTATCAGCGCTCTCGCCAGTGACCTTCTGGCATCAACCGGTCAAGTGCCCAGCACCCGTGTGACCAGACACAAGATCACAAGTTAACTTCTGGGAACAATTTCTCAGCGTCCAGGCGAGTGTAAAGGGTCTATGATAGTAGTAGTACACCAGTGGCACGTATGTCGCAATGGGTTGTTGTTAGCACTGAAAACTCTTTAACATCGCTGGTTTATAACAGAAAGGAGTCCAAGGCCACCAAGTGGAGTCCCCCCCATAGAAATGAGTCTCCTGAAAACCGTGACATAGGTGGTACAAACACTTCAGAAGTCTGTTGATGACTCTTGCACACGGGCTGGGGAAGTAGCTCCGCCGTAGAGCACTTGCCTAGCACATACAAGGCCCTGGGTTCCATCCCCAGTACCAAAAATAAAAAGGAACAATGAAAGCATAAACTGCACATAATTTATCTTGATGCGATAGGTTTATGCCCATCAGAGGTGTGTACACAGGTACAAAAAAAGTCCAAGAATGTACTGGCTGCTTCTATCACAATAGCCCAAAGCTTGACTCTGCCCAAATGCCCAGCCACAGTAAACAGATACATAAATTTCAGTACCCTCAAAGTGAAATATCACACAGCAGTGAAAAATGAAGTCTCCAGCTGTGTACAATGATTTGATGAATATCACATGAATAGTAGCAAGTGAAAGAAGCCAGGCACAAAAAATTGCACGTGTATGATTCCATCCTTATAAAATACCAAAAGAAGCAGCATTAATCCAGGCTTCCAAAGGCCACCAGAATGGTGGCTGGTTGAACGGAGTGGGTAGAAGGGGAACTTCTATGTCTTAGGCTGGACCTAGGTCTGTGGAGGTACCAATTTGAGAAAATTCACTGGCCTTTATCTTTATGTTACAAGCATTTTTCTGCAGGAATGTCCCAAGTCAATGACAAGCTGAAAGACACTGTTGTGTCTGCAATAAGAGCTGCACTCCTTCAAAAGGCCCCATGCTGACTTCAACTTCTGTGTTGAGGACCCCCCAAGGACCGGGCAGCCTGCCCCCCGTGGCATGAGGCTGAGACGAGGTGGCCCAGGGGCCTGGCTCCACCATCAGACTGGAGCCCACTGAGCACAAAACCGGTCCCCTCCATCTGACGTGCCCCGGTCTGCCCCAGAGCAGGTGTCTGCCAGGTCTGCTGAAAAATGTGTTGCTAATGCGATCCCTCCACACGACACGGGAAAACCAGGACCCAGGGCCTAGGGACCCCCACCACCCCCAGCCAGGGCCTCCAGGCCTCCTCAGATTACAGATGGGGGAGGCTGCTGGCAGGGTAGGTCCCCCACGCAGTCACAGCTGGGAGAGTGCTGCGTGCCCTGCCCAGTGTGCGGGACTCCACATTGGTATTGTTTCAGATGACGATGCTGCTAATAATTATTAGTATAAATTAAAGTCGCATATTTTTCCCCTAAGTGGGAGGCCCATTTGGAGCCCAGGGAAAGCAGCATGCAGGTGATTTCCAAGTTTTTCCAATTTGGCTTGAAAGAATTCCGACAGATTGGTCTGGGCAGTGAGGCAGACATCACAAAAACGAGAGTGGGGGGTGGGCAGACCGCTGGGTCCCCGGGCGCAGCACTCTCTGGGGTCTCCGGGGTGGGGGGGTCTGTTTATCTTCAGGCTTGCAGGGCAGGCAGGGAGAGGAGGCTCCCAGGCTCCCGTGGCTGTCCAGGAAGCTGAGGGTCGCTGCCCCAGCGGGGCTACTCTGGGCTGCTGGAAGTGGTGGGTGTCTCTGTCTGCCCTGTGGGGCCCTAGAATCTGCTTGCCCCACAAGACAGCTGCCAGGAGCTAAATGCGAGGCAGGAAGGGGTCAGAAGGGAAGGGCAGGCTCAGCCCGGGGTCCCAACACAGAGGCCAGCAGTTTAGTTTGGGGAGTCAAGTGTCAGGGACACCTGTGGGCTGGTCAGGGCCAGGACCACCTCTGTCCCCAGTTCGCAGCTTCACCAGTCTTTGGGGTTGGCTGGTAGGATGAAGGGGGGAGTCCAGGGGAGGAAAAAAGAGAAAGGATAAAGGAGGGAGGGAAGGTGGGCTAGACTTCAGGTCCCTCCCATGAAACTTTAGGCTGTTTGCTTCTTCCATCTCATGTCTTTTCATTCTGAACTCGGCGAGGCGGGGGGCGGGGGGGGGGGCGGCGCAGCAAGGTAATATGACCTGCTCAGGTGTATCCAGATGGGATCCACAGTCCTGGTGCCCTCCATCTGCGCTGGCACCCCTCACTCCCTCTCACCCAGCCTGCCATTCTCTGCCGCCATGGAACACAGGACAGGAAGCACCACAAGGGCCCCAGAGCAGAGGGGAAGCAGGGGGTGCACACCAGCCCCCCACACCTCTGTGCCCCGTGCACCCTCAGTGCTCATCCTCCCCATGGACACACTGGATTAAGTGACCCTGCACTGAAGGGTCCCATCCTGTCCACTTCAGGGTCCCCCATCTGGCACACAGGGACTCAGGAATGAACACCCGAAGTCCTGGAGTTGGGCTCAGAACCCAGCTGGGAACAGCGCAGCTTTTGCCACTATCTTCCGCTGTCTGGAAAAGATATCTTGGAGTCACGGGTGACCAGGTCTCTTCCCCGCCACCCAGACACTCCATGTCCAGGCAAGACTGGGCACCAGTGGTGGCCAGGCAGGGACCAAAGACAATCAGAACCCTGCCAGAAGCGCTCCTTCATGTCTAAGAGGACAGAGTGGGGTCGGGGACCACGCGGCCCTCTGAAACCCTTCTCCCGGGGCCCAGGGAGGCTCTGGGTACCTGAGCAGACTGCAGTCTGGAGGAAGGAAAAGCTGCGGCAGGTGGGAGGAACCGGCATTACCAAATGAGGGCTGATGCCCGAAACGTGGTGTTAACACCGCCCAGGCCACGGCTGTGAAGTGACGACCCCCAGAACAAGCCACGCTGGGCTCGACGTGCCCGAGGTTCTGTCACGAGAGGGCCGGCTCCGACGTCTCTGCCCACGTCTGTCTCCTGCCTCTGGCCCTGGAACCTCCACTTCCCTCCGGGAGCTCACTCGCTTCTGCATCCAGGCCCTCTGATTTGGGGGCCACCCAGCCCGGAAACTGCAGGCCCTGCCAGTGAGTTCGTGACACCTCAGCCACCAGCCACAGTGACGCAGGCTGACAGGCGGGTGTCTGGGAAAGTCTGCTGCCTGCGTCCCTGAACCCTGAGAATGGGAGCCCAGCGCCATCTCAGCCGCCGGGTGGGGAGATCGCTCCTGAGAACGAGTGATCGCAGAGGCAAGCAGCGTCTAGACACAACAAGAAACAGATTTCTGTTCCCATCCACTGGGCCCCTGCTCTTGGCCATATCTGAAGTTGACTGTACATTAGGGACCTGGACTTTTTCGTCACTTGAAATAATAAAGTCTCATGTCTGAAGACAATCTGCATTAGGATTCTGTCACTTGCAAGAGACAATTAAATGCCTAATCATAGTTTTTTAAAAACCGCTGCTGTATATAGATGTTCTTTGTTATTCAACGAATTGTCCTTCACATACATTATTCACTTAATCACTCAAAATAATAAGTATTAGGCATGTACATATAAGCAGTACAGGTAAGGCTGCCATGTACGGATGTTCAGGTTGTGCGCTATTCAACTCCAGTGGGGCCCTTTCATGTAACGGCCCCTGATGGTCACACAGTGCAATACTTTGAGCTGCGGGGACACAGGGATAAATCAATCCACCCTAAACATATGTCTTAACTCCGTGCTTTTCTCTCTGCCACTCAGCTGAATGGCAGGGATATTCTTTCACCCCTGTTGAAATCCCTCTGGACAATGTTTAAAGCCCAGCACAACCACCATCTCTCCTGAGAAGTACGGCCCGAGTGCAGCATTGGCTGGGAAGCATGATGGTGGAGCAAAGTGAGGAGAGTGGGGTTCACGGGGTGGAGAAGTGGCCTGAGGCCCCGAGACTGGAGCCTGGCACACAGCCCCTTGGTGAGGCTCTCGCCCAGGGGGTCGGTTGAGGGGAATGTTCTGTCTTCTCTGGGGACGCCTGATTTGTGGGGCACCTCTGCACCCCCACCCCTTTGCTGCCTCAGGATAGGGAGGGGCGTCCTCTGCTGTGCATGCGTCCCATCAGACCTGAGCCCTGACAGCCCAGCTCCCCAGCTGCCTTAGTTACTTTTCTCATTGCTGACACAAAGGACCCGACACCACAGTTAAAGGAGGAAAGGTTTATTTAGCTCACAGTTCGTAGAAGTTTCAGTCCATAGTTGGCTGGCTCTGAGGCAGGGTACCCTGGCAGAGGGGCGTCATAGGGAAGAAAGAGTTCATGGCGGGCAGCAGGCAGGAAGGCAGCAAAGTAGTGAAGCAGCAGGCAGCAAGTGACTAGCAGCAAGTGACAATAGCAGCCCTCCTTCTGTGCCTTGCATTCTATGCAGGCGACCTGCCCTCAGGGATGGTAGTAGTCACACCCAGGATAGGGTACCCTTGATCCCAGCATGGCACCTTGAATCAATATCAGCATCACACCCTAATACCAGCATTTTACACTCTCGATCCGGCCACCTCCAAAAAGCCCCACTTATGCCCGAATGAAGCTTTGGCGGGACATCTAGACACAAACCATTACACCAGCGAACCAGGCTGCTTCTTGCCTGCATTTCCCATGGTGGGAGGACAGCCCACCTGCCCTGTCATTGTCCCAAGTTTCGGGGCGAGGGACCTCTTTATGCTGGCACTGCTCCAGCCCATGGGGTCTGCATTGTCGCTCCTCCCCAGCGGGACACAAGCCGCCCTCAGTGGGACCCACAGCCTCCAGACCCCCGAGATCTGCGGGGATCCAATCTTCCATCCTGCACTCCAGCCTGGCCTGCCTCAGACCCCCACTAGGTAAACAGTGAATAACCCTCATTAACATTGCATAGACGTCAGATCCTGCTCTTCTCATCCGTGGTCAAAAGCCTGCTACAAAAGACAGTCTGCACAGAAACAAACACACCGCTTGCGTGATATTTACAGCAGGGGCCCCTCTAATCTAATCGCCCTTCCCCTCCCCCCTGCAACATCGCAGACACCTGATTAAAATGAACACGTTGTTCTTCGTGCGGCTGCCTCCCTCCCTTGCAGGCTCGCATAAATAATTTATCTGAAAGCTAATTTGGTTGGCTACGCTTCCCTAATTGAAGACCATCCCACACGGTTTATTGGCAAGCACGGGGCCCAGCCGCTCAGCGCCCTGACCCCAGATGGAGCCATTCAAAGACCCCTTCAAAGCTGAGAGGCCCTGCTGGTTGCTGCCCGCCTCCCTCGGCAGCAGCTCGGCCCCAGCAGCCCTCAATCTGTCAGGAAGGAGGCCGGGCAGCCACACATCCTCAGCGGGCCATGGGCTGGTCCAGGCACTAGTCCGTGCCCACCTGCAGCTCAGCCTGTCTCCTCCCAAGGAGGGCAGCCCGGGACCAGTCCACGCAGGAAGAGCCTGGCACTGCTCAGAGGGCCCAGGGAAGGGGGAAGGCAGGCCACACTGATCTCAAGCCACCTGACAATGGCCTGGGGCCCTCTTGGCTCCCTGACGTCTCCCCTCCCTACCTCCAGCACCTCCTTGTCCCCCTATCCCAGGGGAGGACCTTGCTGACCTCGGAAACCTGTGCACCTGCTTCTGGCACCTGCACCACGATGTGGGTCCCAGAAGTAGTGACAGTAACTACAAAGGAACAGGTGAGACCAATTTTAATAATAGATTTCATCTAACCACTATTGCCAAGATATTATCATTTCAATATGTAAACAATATAAAAATTATCAACAGGAGATTTTACATTTTTCCTAAGTCTTCAAAAGCTGGCATTTGTGTTACCCTTTCTGCAGAGCTCTGCCTGAACCCCAAATCTCCCAGAATGTGGCTGTGGCTCCAAGACAGACAACACAGCCCGGGGTCTCCCTCTGTCCTCAGAGCAACGAGTGCCACCTGTGACCCACATGGCTGTCTAGACTTCTCTGGAATTACAGGTCCCGTATGCATGCTGTGCCCCAGACACTTCCAACTTGAAGTGTCCAGAAAGAGCTCTTCGGCAAAAGGCCACTGGAGCCTGGCTGTCCTTTGGGTCAAGGCTTCAGAGTCCCTTGACGCCACAGGTCCACCTGGGCACACAGCCAAGACTTCTCCCATCCGGGGACGAGGCTCCCCCACTGCACCATCCATGCCCACCCCCGCCTCTCCCTGCTGCCACCTTGAACCATAGCATCATCTCGGAAGTCAGGCCACTGTTCCACCGCTCAGTCCTCAGGGGTGTCCCCAGCAGCAGACAGCATCAAAGCCTCACCACTCTCCCCTGCCCCCTCCTTCCTGTCCCTCGGCCATCAAGCCAAGCTCCCTCCCAGTTCAAGGTCAGTAGGCTTTCTGCTGGGCACCCCACTTGTGGCCTTTCCCCACTGCTCACACAGCAGCTCCCCTCTCCGCTCTCACTTTCAGTGTTTCAACACTGCTATCTTCCTGGTGCAGAATCATCCCTGGCACATCAGACGTACTTGACACATTTAGGTGACTCAATAGATGCACGAATGAATGAGAATGTCCGTGCTTTTCCTATGAATATCAGGAGAAAAGAGGAGGAAGTCAGAGCCCCATCTGTCCTTGGAAATAAGTCACAAGCGAGCCTTGCCCCGGGTGTAGGGGACAATCCTTCTGGTGTCCTGGAAGCCCAACCAGTGTTAAGAAAGAAAGCCAGAGCCAGGTGTGGTGGTGCACATTTGTAATCCCAGTACTTGGGAGGCTGATGCAGGAGGATCATCAGGAGTTTGAGGCCAGTCTGGGCTACATAGAGAGCTCAAGACTAGAGTGAACTACATAATGAGATCCCGTCTCAAAAAACAAAAGAGGCTGATGGATGCACTCTGAACCCTGGGGTGTCTGTGTGCCCTGCCCAACCCGTGCCAGCCATGAACACTGTGTGACTCAAGTTCCCTCCACCCTGAGGATTCCTGGCGGGGAACCATTTGCTCCTCCTGCTCATTGGCATCCTACAACAAATCTCCCCAGTGACCAGGCTGAGAAGCTGGGAGGGGTAGAGCCACTTCACACCCATCCTTCCCTGGGGAGGGGCCTGGGGTCATCCTGTCCCCTTCGGCTCAACCTTGGTCCCCTTCCCCAGTTGGCAGAGTTTGGAACAATAAAGACAAGCTCTGTGCTCCTCTCCAGAGTGCCCCCAAGTACCACCCAGACTGTCTGGAATCAGTGTGATCCTCGCCCCACCCTGCCCTCCCGTGGAGCCATTTCGTCCTGTGGCTGGTGTTTGGGATTTGATTTGAATTTAACCCAGACCTCACCCATTCTTTGTTTCAGCATCGGGTCATAGTTTCCAGACTTACAGTGACATCTGTCATTGGCCAAAGCGTCCTGTTAGCAGGACCCCACTGCACATCCGTGGTGGATGTGGAGGGCTACCACCCATGGCCCTGACCTACCAGGATGGACTCTGTGTCCCCGCTGCTGGATGTCAACTGTACCCATTTGGTCATGGCCTTCTGTGGACAGCTACACCCAGTGACTGCGACAGGTGAGCCCCACACGGAGGACAAGTGGACCCCTTGAGTTCTGGGGCTCCCCTGGTGTCAGCCAAGGCAGGCTCGTAGCCAGCCACCAGCGGTCCACATCACAGCTTCTTGTCTCTGTCCTGTCTTGCCCTGTCACACAGCGCCGCTGCGAGTGCTTGTCCCAAGGTTGTTCCTCATACACATCCTACACAGCAAACTCCCCTCAGAGTCTGCTTCCCGGAGACACCAATGTGCATCACTCACCCCCAACAAGATCCAGTGCATGAATTCTCCGGGACCAAGGGATGGGCAGCTACTGTCCCTTGTCCCTGGCCACAGGCCCACGCCAGTCAGACCCTGCAATTCTGGCCCATGCAGGTCTGAGGCTTCAGAGCAAGCAGGGAAAGAAGCTCCTAGACCCACACCTTGGCTTTTCCTTCAGTGTCTAGAACTCAGGGCCATCATGTCCAATGCCTAAGGACACTGAGTACCTGGTGGGGAGTGTCTCCTGTCCCTGTGCCCCAGGACCAGCTGCTATGAGCCCTGGGCAGCCCTCTTCCTCTGCCTGAGGCCCTTGCTCCCTTTGGCCATAACAAACAGCACCACCTGACCCAGAGAGGGGTAGAGTCCAATGGCTATGTGGCCATGAGGATCCAGAGACAGGGATGAATCCTGGATGGCTCTTCCTTCTACAGGAGAGGCTGAGCAGGAGGAGCCAACAGGAGGGTGGCAAGGACCAGTCCGAGAATCCGTGCTTCCCTCAGGAGACAGCACAAGCCTGTGTTAAGAAAAAAAATAAAGACTGGGATAGGTAGACCTGGCCTGGCTTAGGCAGCTTTGTGTTGCTGTGACAAAATGCCTGATGCTGGCCCATGCATAAAGAAAAGCTGTTTATTGGCTCATGATCCTGGTAGCAGAAAGGTCCCAAAGGCATGGTGCTGTGAGGCGAGTCATGACACGGTGGAGAAACAGAAAGGGAACTGTGCAAAAGACACCAAGCATGCAGGGCAGCCTCGCCCCTACCATCCTGCTCTGTCAAGACCTAACTCACCCCACGAGACCTGAGTTCATCCATTCACAAGGAGGCTCCCGCAGTCCAGCCACCTTCCAAAAGGCCCCACCTCTGAAGGTCCCACCCCTCCACACCAACACAGCAGGGACCAAGCTTCCAGCACAGAAACCTTTGGGGGACACACCTGAGCATATTCCAACCATGGCAGGCCCTCCCTGGTCACAGGCCCTCCCTGGTCACAGGCCCTGGCCAGCCCGACTCCAGAGGGCTGGGTTCCCACTGGGACTTTCAGTCACAGCCTGGGAGCCCTGGACAGCTGGGCCACAGGGGCCGCAAAGAGTCGAGCCACAAATGGCCACTGAGCAACTGCCCAGCCAGGGGCTTCCCCGGGGACCCAAGGCCAAGGGCGATCATCAGAGCGCAGAGCAGGAGGTTGTGACTCCAGCAGAGCCAGCTCCAGACCTGGGAGGGAAGCAGGGTGCTGTCCCTCACAGCCCTGTGCCTGGTGACGAGAGGTTCCTATCACTCTGTCCCCGAAACAGGTGGCACTAGGCAAGGCGGCTCTGGGCACGGCAAATCCTTTGGGCTTTGGGTATTGAATGAGTGTGACACAGAGTCTCCGGAGATCCCGACTGTCTCCTTACGGTGTCACCTTAAACTGGTCCTAGTCAGCCCTCCTCTCTCACCCACGGTCCAAGCAATGTGCATGGCATGCAAGCTCTGCAGAACCCACGTAACCTTCGGATCCAGCGCAAACAGAACTGCCCTCGCCTGTGCACCAGGCACTCCTGGGATGCGGTGCTGGATCGGTGGGCACTGGTTTCTGCTGTGCACGAACGCTGGCCCAGCACCATTTCAGAAGCTCACTGACAGTCATACAAGTGCCCAAGCAAGAGGGCCTGAATTGAAGAAAAATCAAATGGCTTCGTTTTAGCTGCCCACCTGCCAACACTGCAGGTCTGGTCAGCATGAGCCACACACCAGTCAGGATCTGGGATGGTCAAGTGTCGATGTCTTTCATAAAAACGAAACAATGAGTTCATTATCACTTCAACTCCCTCCAGAAGAAACAATCGTTTAAAAACTTGCGCTCTGTGAATAGGAGGGATGGGTTGTTAAAGGAGATCTTTCCTAAAAATCGCTTCCTTGAATCACAAGAGAAAGAATCCAAAGGTGTGGTTCCAAGGCAGAAGCTAGAATTTTCCCAGTGAGCCCAAATCCCAGGAAGCCAGACAGCACAGACACACACGTGACCAAGTGGGAACAAGGGGGGGCCTGGAAAGTAAGAGTATCTGGGGGGCCTCTGAGATAAGGCCGGGAGTCTCCATGGCTTCTGAAGGGATGAGCGCCCGCCAGTCTCCCCGGCACCAGGGACTGCAGAGGTCAGAGTTCAAAGGCCTGGGGAGACAGCTGCCCTCTGCAGACTTCCGGGATGGAGCAAGGCCTCAGCCACAAAAAGGCAGCCACAAATCCTGCATTTTCAGCATAGCCCCAGTTTCTGGAAATCTCCTTCTCTTTTATGAAGCCACACACACACACACACACACACACACACACACACACACACAGAGGCACAGATGTATATGTGTGTATATGCATATGTGTTTATGTGTGTGTGCATATACACATAGATGAGTGTTTGTGTGTATAAATGGGAATTTGAATTATAAGTTCACATCCATATTTTCACCAAAATAAATAAAAGAACAAACAAACGTAAATGCACCCATCAGGAATATCCTGTGGTCAGGACCTGTGCCCATTAGTCTCAGGGGAAGAAGTCACTTGGTGCCGGGTGTTGCTCCAGAGCTGAGCCATGGGCTGATGGAGTCACTGAGGGTGTGACAGCAATGTGTCACGGCTGTGCCCACACTCTCTGCAGGACTGTCCCGGTGGCTGTGTGCGTGTGTGGGAGAGAGGAGGTGTGAGTCCCGAGGTGTGGGTCCCTTAGGAGACCGAAGTGCTCCCGCGCAGCCTGAGACCTGGCAGCTCCCTCAGTCCGTGTATCACTGTCACATGGTGCCTTCAGGCCCAGACATCCTTCCCTTACAACTTTGACCTTGTCGCTCATTAGCCACAGACGTGGGCCCCTGCTCCCCACCTATGCACGGAGGACAGTCACGATGAGTACGTGGAGGGGGCAAGTGAAATCAGCGCGAGGGTGACCGAAGCACGAAACAGCCAGTGCCTGTGAGCAGAGACATCTAGCGAGAGGGGAGTTGACTCACAGAACACAGAGCCGGGAAGGACTTCCGGCTTCGGCTTCTCAGGGCACAGCTCTGACCTGTCCCCGGGATTTCAAAGTAAGACCCTTGGATGTGTTATCAGAGTTTCCTGGGTAGGGTGAGAATTCTTTTAAATTTGTTATTTTCATTTCAAAACCTGAAAAAGATTAGTGAGACCCTGTGCTACCCTCAAATAACACCTTGAGAACGCAGAGCCTGCATTTGCACTTGGCAACTTTACCCTCAAGTCTGCAAAACAAAGCGCAAATGACCGCACAGGCTCCTGTACAAACAAGGGTTTAGCGACTGTTCAAATAGAGATAAGTGGAGGAAGGACTGAGTCATCCGGCAGTAGAGGGGACACAGGCCACACGAAGCCAGCTCTGGGCTGAAGCTTGCAGTATCAAAGTCACCACATTGCAAGCAGGTGCCTGAGTGGACACAGCCTGATCTATAGGGGTTTGCGAGACAGCACGGTGAATGAGGACGCACAACTGGGAAACGTCCAGCTGAGTGGTATATGCTTTCGTACTTTAAATTACTATACTTTGGGGTGCGCTTTTAAGTTGCCGGGCCCATCAAGATCCTAGATCTACGTTTAAAAGCTTGTTCATTACAATACATGAAAAATATAATAATATTGACAATAACTCTAATGACAGCTCGCCATGCTCAACCACCAAAACAACCCCGTTGATAACAAGCAGATCTTCAAATGGGAATCCATCTTTCTATTATGAAACCCGACACTGGTTATTTCACTTTCAGCAAAACATCATCTGTCACATTAAATTAATGCCATTAATTTGAATTTTAATGGTTTTGTAGTTTTGTTTGCATTTAACTTGTAATTGTGTTTTGGTTTTATAGTTGTGTAAGAGCTAAAAGCATAAGGCATTTATACTTACTTTTATGTTTGTATGTATTTAAATAACAATACAATCCAAATAATTTTCATCAACACTGGGGGTCTGCAATAATTATTTCCCCTTTAAAATGCATATATTAGTGAACTGGAGGAATCACCGAGACAGCACCGTGGTGCACTGCTAAATGCACAAGTCATTTAATTTCAAGAGTCCCAGGCGGGGATGGCTTTGGCCCAGTGCATTGTGGGAAGATGGGGGAGCAAAGTTCCCCCAGGAATTTAGATCTGTGTTTTCAAAGTGCTAAGCCAGTTTGTCACGATCTCCAAGGGCTTGGGGATCCAAGTAAGCAGCTGGTGTCTTTTCGATCTCTTTCTGCTCTTCCGTGAGTCAACAGCCCTGAGCAGTTCAGAATAATTCAGCAATACACTATGGTGCATCCTGATGGTTTTTGTAACTGGAATCACATGGGAAGGATTTGGCTGGTGAGGTTCTTGGTGTTCACCATGGTGTTGACTCCACACATCCACTGTTTTCAGAGGGCTGGGACCAACCCTGACTCTAAGGCCCAGGCAGCTGAGGCAGGCACTTTCTTAATTTCCTTCCACTCCCACAAGCTGAGAGCCCAGAGGCTGAAACCCACAGCTGAGTGTCAGAGTGGGGTCTTGAACCTGGAGTCACCTGACCGTGGCACCTGGGCTCAACCCCCTCCACTCCTAAGTCCCTCTTGCCTAGAGGCTGCAGGGGGCATAGAGGAAGCAGGTGGCCCTGGCTTGGGGAGTTGCATACAGGACTGACTCTTCAATGGAACAGAATGGGCATGTAACTCCTTCCAATCAGAGACAATGTGCGACACATACCCCCTATTCCGAGTGGTACTGGCCTGCATTCTTTCGCCCGGGTATGTTGTGAAGAGTCTAATCCCCCCTTGGCCCAGGCACCTTATTTAAGCAAAAAAGAGGGGACTTCTGTGAAGGTTTGGGGGAGCTCTGTGTGGTGTGAAATGCCATGGCTTCTGCTTCCTGCAGGCCTGCACGCCCTCATAGAGAGGGGCATGCCTGCAAGAGGGGAGACAGGCCCCTCATTCCCCAGCTGGAGGCCCACTGCACAGCAGAAGCCCCAAACCCAGTCCCAGGCACAGATATTTCCTGAAGACTCTATTGTGCATCCCTGGGATTGAGTAGAGGTACCTCAGTAAGAGTAGGGACCCAGACTATTCAGCCCGAGAATACAAGATGGGTATTCAGGTGGAATAGGATGAGGTCCATGGCAGCTGCAGCAACCCTCAGGCTCCCCCTTGCCATGGAGAGAGAACACCAGCTTCGCCAGGACCAAGAGGAGGTCTCAGAAGTCAGCAGGTTAGAAACCTGTGACACCCCCCTCAAGGTGACAGAGCAAGGCCCAGGAAACACCTACACCCCACAAAATTCCCAAACTGGGGCATCTGCCTTAATAGAGATGTTGAAAGCCACGACTGATCTGGAGCTGCACTGGCCACCTAAAAAGATAGAGCCTATGGCATTTACAGTGAAGTGTCTGTCACCTTGACTGGCTTTGGGTTCCCCTAGGAGATTGGTGGAACACATTTCTGGGTATATCTGGGTGGGTCATGAAGGGGTGGCCCTAGGGTCTATGTCTGGTCCCTCACCCTTCCTCTCTGGCACTGCTCCCTGCTCTGCTTCCTGGCTACCATGAATTAAGCAGCTTTGTTCTACTGGGCCCTTCTGCCATGATGTTTCTGCCTTGGAGCCAGCTTACCATGGACTGAATCCTCTTAAAATGTAAGCCAAATGAACCTGCTTTTCCTTTACATTGTATGTGTCAGGTATTGTGTCCAGCTACAGGAAAGCTGACTAATATGGGGCCCACATCCTCCCCTCCCCTCTCTGCTTGGCCAGGGGAAAGCTAGACATGGAAGGAAGGATACACACTCATAACCAAGTCCCACACTGGTGGCTTCAAATGCAGGCATTGCTTCTCAGTTCCAGAAGCTAGAAGTCCTTGACCAGGTGCTGGCATGGCCAAGCTGCCTCCAGAGAATGGCTCTAGAGAGAAACCCTCTGCCCTCGCCCAGCTTCTGGCTGTGACCTGCATACCCAGGGCTGGAGACAGGTTCCACAGTCACACGAACAACTTCTCACTGTGAGTCTTCATGTGACCTTCTCTCTCAGCCTGTCTGTCTCTGTCCACATTTCCCCTTTTCATAGGGAAACCAGGTGTACTGGCACAGGGCCCGCCCCTAGCTTGATCACCTTTGTAAAGACTCTTTCCCAATCAGGTCCCACTCGAGAGTCCTGGGGACTTCAATACATCTTTCTGGGGAGGACACAACTCAATCCATAACTGTAGCCATAAAGGAGGAGAAAAAGAATGAATGAATCCCATACCCTGGCCCCTGTAGGTCCCCTCATGCGTCCATGGCCAGGCTGAACTGCCAGGAGGGACAGATTCCGAACTGGGTATCCATGGGGTCTATCTGTGCTTGGACTGGAACTTTTTAGTATGAGACAAGAAAATCCTCTCTATTCCTGAGGAATGACCAGGAGGCTCCAATCTGTGCCAGTGATGTCACCAAGGGGCAGGGGAGGAAAAGACACAGTCATGCTTATGGGAAAGAAAGGGAGGAGAAGAAAGCCATTGCCTGTTCGTACTCCATCGAGTTCACCCCATTCAGTCTGCAGTTATAGATACACAAGAAGCGACTAGGGACTGAGGCAGCATGATGGATCACCAAGTGAATTAAATCAACTGTGGGTGAAAGTGCAGAGAAAGCCATAAGATAACCCAGGAGGGATGGCCAGGCAGGCCCCTCAAGGGGCAGGTCCAGCTGGACCCCCAAGGCTGAGTGGATTCTGCTGCAGGGGCAGACAGCAAGGCGAGGGTGGAGCCTGTGTGTGCAGCGGCTCCGGAGCCAGACCCAGACCCAGGGCTGCCCCTCAAGACAGCAGCCTGGACTGTGTCCCAGGAAGGTCAGCAAGCCACTTTACAGAACTTCTACCGTATGTCCACCATCCTGGGCCACGGATTTAGACTGTAGCGGATGTGTGTCTGCAGGAGGCTAAAACTGTCTTCAAACACAAAATTACAAGGATCAGCTGCCTGTCGCAGGGATGGGAGCCTCACCACAGCTGAAAATCTTGGGAAGACAGGGCCGGAAGTGATTGATAAATATCCACTACTGCCCCACACCTTCCCATCACCAAGGTCCTGGCCCCAAGTCTCTTTCTCCTGTCGCCAGGATGCCACATGGGCTTAATTAGCAGTTTTGCTTTCTCGCCACTCACATCTGGTTGCCCCGGGTCTGGAGGATGCTCCCCTCCCCCTCCCCTCCCCCTCCCCCTCTGCCCCTTCCTCCTCCTTCTCCTCGCCCTCTGACCTGGCTTAGGGGGCAAAGTGGCAGTTCTCCGGGATGTTCGGATCTTAGGGGAAACCCGATGGTACCTCTCGGCTATCAGGAAGGAGTGCTTGGAGGGAGATTACCCACTGAAAAGAAGGGCCAGGGCCTCCTGTTCTCCTAAGAGGAACTTTCTCTCCCAGGTGTCCATCTTCATTTCTGAACTCAGTGGGCCCCAGAGTGTCAGTATCTGGGTGTCTGTAAATCAGGCCTTGAATTCCACTACAACCAGACCGGAGCCATAAGAACACATCTAGCTTCCATCCCCAACCCGATGTGTCAGCTCCCCCTTAAGTGTGCGAAGCAGCCTTAGCACGACTGGACATGTCCCTCACACCCCTTGCCCTCAATGCCTAGGTGGTAGTCAGCCTTTTGTTACTGCAACAAAGACCTGAAAGAAATCAACTCACAAAGAGTAAAGGCTTGCTTTGCCTCATAGCATTGGCGCTTTCAGTCCGTGTTGGATGGGCCCCGTTGCTCTGAACCTGTACTGGCACGTTATGGTGGGAGCACACAGCAGTGGAACTTCTCACTTCATAGCCAGGCAGGGAAGAGAGGAAGAGAAGGGGCTGGCATCTTCCTGTCCCCTCTGAAGGCACCTAGTGACTGGTAGACTTCCCTCTTGGACCTGTCACCTCCTACTCTGCCGCAGGCTGGGGACTATGCCTTTCACATGAGGAACACTGGGGCACATGCCAAGTCCAAAGCACAGCACCTCCCTCCACCACCAGCTCTCGCTTTTCTGTGCACGCCTTCTCCCACGCAGGTCTTCATTTCTGGTCCCCACCCCCTCCGGAGTCCAGAGCTCTGCTGCTGGCCCCAGGCTGAGATCCTTTCCGGCCTTTATCTGTTCATCCTTCCCCGGGACTCTCTTTCAACTGACATCAGATCCTTGTTTTCCAAAAAGGCGCTGCTGGCAACAAGGGATAACTGCAGACTGCAGGCAGAAGGGGCAATGAGGTGAGGACTAAATTAAATTAGACAGCCCTAGATGCTCCTGCCCTGTGAGAGTGGCTCTGAGCATTCCTGTGACAACACACCCCACTCAACCTCACATGACTCAGCAATTCCCAGGCCCCATAACGTCAATTCAGGGCCCCAGGTGTGTGGGGTACAGCACACACTACCCTCCCTTGGCAGGTCTTTAGGGTGGGGATGGGCGTGGATCTATTTTCAGGGCTGATTGGTTTTTCCCAGACACAGCCCTGTGTGTCTTTTGGGAGCTTCCCCAGGTACCAGGATTTTCATAACCACGAGAAACCTCCTGGATGATGAATCGTGGTGGGAAGACCATGGGCTTTGAGCCACATACGGCGCGTCTTGCTTTCCTACCACTGGGTGATATTGGCCAGAATCCCTGGCCCGAGCCTCAGTTTCCTTCTTGTCACACAGAATGGGCATGAGCTCTACCTGAGAAGCTGCACAGATGGAAACATATCCAGAGCCTGACACAAGGGGAAGCCAAAACACATGGTTCTGAGTTCCTCTGGGGTGCACAGCTCCTCTTGGTGACCCACAGTTTGTGGATTAGGGTCTGTACTAATCCCTTTAGAGTATGGCTTCCATTTGGTAGCACTGGAGTTGATCTGGGAGGTCTATGGCAAGGGGTCTGGTGACACTCTGGGGAGCTCCACTCTGCTGGGCCTGCTGGAGGGGACCAGGTCTAGTTGCAACAGGAGGACTCTGAGTCATCACCAAGAGGCTGTCCTGGTTTGCTGCCCTGCCAGGACCATGGCTCGGGATGGAGATTGAATGCAGGGGTCCCCGGTCCTTGGGCCATGAACAAGTACCAGTCTGGGGCCTGTTAGGAACCAGGCTACGCAGCAGAAAGTGAGTGCCAGGCAACCCAGCAAAGCTTCATCTGTATTTATAACTGCTTCCCATCACCAGTGTTTTCACCTGAGCTCCACCTCCTGTCAGATCAGTGGCAGCATTAGATTCTCACAGGGGTGCAAATCCTGCTGAGAACTATGCATGTGAGAGATCTAGGTCGCATCCTCCTTTGAATCATCCTGCCCCCATCTGTGGAAAAATTGTCTTCCATGACACCCAAAATGGTTGGGGACCGCTGATTTAGAGGACACCCGGGATCTCCCACTCAGCCTCAGTGGATCCAGCTTCTGCCTCTGTCTGAACACAGAGGTCTCAGCAGGTACAGGGGTACACTGGTCCCTCTCTGCCAGACCCTTCTTCCCAAAGGTCTGTCTAACGGCAACGGGAATGGGATAGAGCTGCAAGAAGCAGAGAAACTAGATGTCTCTTACTGGTGGCAGAGTTCCAGAAAGCTGTCTTGGCTGGGAAACAGGAAGGGCCCACAGGCTCTGACAGAGTATGGAGGACACACAGTGAGTTACAGCTCCCATGTCCAGGCGATAAAGGGTGCAATTGAAGGCAGGTATATAAGTGGAGTTGTGAGCAGGTTGCAGACAGATGAGCCCTGAACATCTCTCCAGCAGGGAGCAAAACTCCTAGATGTTTTTAGGAGATAGAGAAGAGGAAAGCCAGTTCCCCTGGCCTGGGAAAAGCTGGGGAGGAGGCGAAGTCCTAGGACATAGCTGAAGTGGGAGGTCTCCAGGCAAAGTGGTCTCTGGCAGCCTCACTCTACTGGGCAGCAGAACTAGCAAGATGGTTCTGTGGGTGCCCAAGAACAGATGGAGCCAGAGGATGCTACAAGTTAAGGGGCTCCAGCACCACCTGCAAGGGTCCCATTGGAGGACCAAGAGCCTGAAGGACGCATCCGTGCAGACCAGGAGAACCTAGGAGCTAGTCCCCGCACAGAAGGACCCTCAGAAGAAAGGGGGCTTGAGCTTGTCTCGCAGAGGGCTACACTGCAGGTCAGAAGCAGAACCCAGGCTGGAGGCCAGGCCAGGCCCTCCCAGCTTTCGGCTCCTGCACAGGGCTGGACTTAGTGCGCAGGAGGCTCATGGAGGAGGGGGGAGGAGATTACTGATTCCTGATGCCTAATGACAGTATCACTCACTTCCTTGGATTGAGTCCCAAAGGGGTGGTCCTGGGAAGTCAGGAGTGGCAAAGCAGCCGGATAATCTCCCTGCATGCCCTCCAGAGACCAGCACAGAGCTAATGGACTCGCCTCCGCCCCCTCCCCAGGCCCCACCGAGCAGCAGCCAGACCCCTACCTGACAGTTCACAGGATGCCAGGCCCCAGTGACACCTTGTCAGGCAGGCGCCCAGGAGGGACAGGGTCATCGCTTCCTCTGCAGATGTGTTGTGGGAAATTCCAGCCAGCAAGGATGCCGTGTGCAGCTGTGAAAGTCCACGTGGGCCTGCCCTCGGCCTGGCGTGGAACCGAGACAGGGAAGAAGGAAAGGGGGTCCTGCCCCCAGGAACCTACAGCTGCTCAAACCCCCGTGCGGGAGCCCCTGGTTCTATGGATGGCTGAGCCCAGCCACGTCCCTTCATGCTTTTACTTTTCACTATTTCCTCTTGTCCAGGCACAGCTCTGAGCTATCTGACTGCTCTGCATCTCCATGAAGGTACCTACTGCTGGCAGATGAGCCCCTCCCCCAGGTCTCCTCTGATTTCTGTCCTACACATTCCTGCCTGGATCACCTGGCAGGCCTGACATCCATGAATTTTCCCCGCACCACCGGTTACTCGTCTTCCCCTTTGTGGTTGTGGAGCTCAAGGTTGGATGGGTTAGCACCGCTGCTTCCCTCCCCATCCCCAGGGGTTGCCCAGTGGGCATTTCTAGTTTGACATTAGCAAGAAGAGGTCAGGGCTCCAGCCTCGGGCTCCAGCCTCTGCTTTTTCTGCCACCTGTGGTAGATCAGGCAGGGGAAGTGGATGGCCGACGTGTGCACCCACAGGGCAGGAAGGAAGGCCCTTGCAAGTGCTAGGCAGACTTGTGATGGCTGATGCCAGCCTCGGGCATAAAGGGCAGGCGGGATGTTCACTGGGATACTGCCACAATAGAAGGACAGAGTCCATGCAGTCCCCAAACTGGCCATAGTTCAGCTTAACAATTTTCAACTTTGCTATGGTGCATTTGGTAGAAGTTACGCTTCTGATTTTTTAATAACCATCTTTTCCTAGGCTAGTAGCACGGAGCTCAACACACTCTTGCCACGCCCGGCGGTAGCAAGGGCCAAGCACCGTCAGCCACGTGATGGCCAGCTCCTGCGCTCTGCGTCTAAGCAAGGATGCTCACAGCGGAGGTGTACCGGGTGTGTTTTGAACTTCTTTTCCATTTACATGGGTTGGTGGAACGCAAAGCTAGTGTAAATCAAGGAGCATCTGGACAAGGAAACTCAGCATACAGTGTGTCTCACACTTAGTGCAGAGAGCAGGAAGCCAGACGCAAAGGCACCGCTCGACCTCAGCAGGTTATGCAATTCCGTCCCACGGGACGCTTCCCACTCGCGGCCTGCGCAGGAGGAGACAGTGACGTTTACGCACGTCTCTGCTGCCCTAGAGACTTTAATCTCCAGCGTGAGGCCGTCCAGGGGATCACTTCTTCCGTTCCAGGACCAGGAGGGTGTAGGATTCCACGGTGAGGCGTGCAGGGCACTAAACTCGCAGCCGACCGCCGTGTGCCCCAAGAGCCTGCCGCGGGAGCACAGGGAACCAGCAGCTGCCAGCCGTGCCCCAGACCTGCTGAGCTCCTGGCAGGGCGTGCAGGCTTCCTCAGCTGCTCCCTGCTCTCCCTGCCTTCTAGAATGGGCTGGTCCTGCCAAAAGTGGGCTCTGCTGAGGAGCCACGTTGGTCTCGGAAGCCCATCAGTCTGGGCCCACTGCTATTACCGAGTCTCAGACTCTTTCACCCCGTCTCCCCTTCCCTCTCCCTCGCGGGTCTCAGGCCCATGTGGGGCTAAAGTTGCCTGCCTCCTCCCACAGCCAGCTCCCCCAATGAGGACACATTTAATCCCACTGCACTAGCAAACACACTCTTCACAGCTCTGCTGCGGCACAGCCTGGCCCAGCTCGCTCACTGATTCCCTCCTGCAGCCAATCAGCCCGTACGCACCCGCAGGTGCTTGCCCCACCTGTCGCCTGTTCGCAGGCTGCATCTCCACACCTGCACACCCTGCCGTATGCCCAGCTCCAGCCCTCGGCGCAGAAGCTCCTTGCAAAGCTTCCTCAAAGTTCCTCAGAGTTGTCGGTGCCCCGCCCCATCCCAGCACCTGTGGGACAAGGTCCAAAGCGAGCACATGGCTTGGTTGATGGGTGCACAGGACATCAGTCTCCCTCTGCGGAAAATGTAAGCAATGCCAAGCCGGTCCCAGGTGGCAAAGGGACCCTGCCTTGGGCTGGAGACGGAACAAATGGGCATCAGTAAGGACAGCGAGCTGAGGTTCAGCAAACAGTCTTGGCAGGAACCACTGCCAATAAATCAGTCACTATTTTCCTCACTTCAACCAAGGGTGGCCCGTCCACCATCCCACCCCATATGCACACCTCTGGCTTTAGGGTAACCCACGGGGTGAGACTGTAATCAGATGAGGATTTGGGAACCCATTTCCCTTCCCAAAGTCCATAGAGCCTGGCTCCTCCTCTCTCCACCGTCTGTCCTGGGGTCAGACAGAGGAGAAAGAGCCAAATGGCTGTGATTTCCTGACCCCTTTCTTTTGTCCCAATCCGGCCTCCATAGCTTTCCCTACAAGATCCATTTAAGGTCCAGCAGGAACCATCAGGGGAGAATTTAAACTGCCCAGGCTGTTTCATGGCCCTCCGCAGCCTGACACTAGGCACACGAACACACACACACACACACACACACACACACAGAGGCACGCATGCACTTTGCACCCCCAATTGTGCTGGCTGCCCCCCTCTGCTGAGGGAGCCGAGGACTTGTTCATCACTCTTGTGATTTGTTCATTTCCTCCATCTGCTGGAAGCACCCTCCCTCCGATCTTTTAGTCCTGTGAAAGCTGTACGTCCTTGTGACCAGGACGTAGCCATTCTGAAGCGAGTTCGTGAGGCATGATGGCTTCCAGAAGAGCCCCTTGCCCATCCGCCCGGCTTTCTCGTAGACATGGCGCTCTGAAAGAGCTTCGGCTCTGATGGTAGCTGATGCCTTGAGAAGGTCCCCAAATCTCTTTAAGTCTCTGTCTTTGCATCGGTGGAGTAGACAGAGTACTACCCACCTCCTAGAGTGCTTGTGAGGGCTGCAAAGGACAGCCAATAGGAACAGCAGCTGACCCCGCCCTGCTCCTATATCGCAGTGTGCACGTCCTCGTCACAGGACATGGTCTGCTGCGATACCCACCACAATTCCACGAGAGGCTGTCTGGGTGGTGAGACTTACAGGGATCACCTCTACCTGTGTTTTCCTTGGCTGTGATGTGTGTGAGTGTGTGTGTGTGTGTGTGTGTGTGTGCGCGCGCGCGCGCGTGGCCTGTACTGCTTTCATAATGAGAAACGCATAAAGGAAATATATTTAAGGAGGAAAAATAAGCAAGGGAAGGAGCCTGGCTTGCAGCAGGGCCCCGCCTCCTGGGGGCTGTGGGTTTGTCTTCTCATCTCGATGCACGCTCAGCACTGAGGCCAGTGCACAGCCCTGGGACCCAGTAGCACTGATGAACTCATCAGTCCAGCTCCCTCTGTGAGACGGGAGGCCGGGGACCAGATGGACAGCTTGCCAAAGCCCTGTGTGGAATGAACCTCTGACCAGGGCCGGGCACCAGCCACCAGCCTCCTGGCCCAGGGTCCCTCCCGGGAGACCAGGTAGAGAGAGGAGTTTCGTCCAAGGCCCATCATTGCCCTTTCCTCCTGTGCCACCTGTCCCCAGGTAGGATCACCAGGTCCCAGCCTCAGCCCCTGGCTCTGCCCACCTTGCCCTGGTTGGACCAGTTCTGGTTCTGGAATGATTACATCGACAACCTCGAACTTGATGGCCCACTAGGGGTGGAGCGCACCTGCCAAGACAAGATTGCTGAGACATCCCAAGGCCCGGCAAGGGGAGCCACCAGGCCACAGGGTGGGACAGAAGGGCATCACTCATAGGCCCAGCACTGGTGTCTGGTGTCACCTACCACTCCTCCTTCTCCTCTTTTCTCTCCTCCTCTTCCTCTTCCTCCTCTTCCCTTTCTTCCTCCTCCTCTCCCTCACCTTTAGATTACGCACAAGAGGTCCCATCTAAAACCAAAGCCAATTTCACAAAAATTGCAGGGCTGTCCCCACTTGAAAGTAGCATCAAACTTCCTTCCAAGGGCATCAGAGCCAGCTCTCCAGCTTTGAGGCCGCCCTGAGACTCTAACCCCCTTTTCCTAACAAAACCCTAATAAAGCATCGACTCCCAGAGTTCAGGAGACTATGTCCTGCTGGTATCCTCTACTTTCTAAACCCTGAAGAAATGGAGCCCTTTTAATCTGAAGAAAACCAAATGTGGACCCCATATACTTGCAGATGGCTGGGAGGGACCGGGAGGGCTGCAGCCAGCAGGAGGGCTTTCCCTGGCAGGACCAGCGAGCCCTTGAATTATGACACCAAATGTCTCGAATGTAGGGAAGGGCATCGCCAGAGTCCAGCCCAGAGCACACACAGCACTGTAGGTCCTGCCTGGAGGCCTGAACTTGTCCGGAGTCAGCACTGGACCCATCTGACCAGCAGCTCTGCAGAGATAGCTGGGAGGTGTCCTGTTTGATGGCAGGAATCTCACAACCAGGGGACATCTGGGCAGAGTGTCCTCTTTCCTCAGAAAAAGAAGAGGGGAGATCAAAATAAAAAGGGAAGGAAGGAAGGAAAAATCAAACGAAAGAGAGAGAGAGAAAGAAAGAAAGAAAGAAAGAAAGAAAGAAAGAAAGAAAGAAAGAAAGAAAGAAAGAAAGAAAGAAAGGAAAAGAAAGAAAGAAAGAGAGAAAGAAGGAAGAAACGAAGAAAGGAAGAGAAAAGAAAGTAATTTCACAGGAAGCACATGAAGGTAAATGAGAAGCTCTGTCGTCTGTTAAGGGCTCAGCCAAGTCCCCTCCACATTCACATGCCACAGATTTATCCCCCAGCCCACAGTACTGAATTTGGAGAAAGGGTCTTTAAAGAGGTAATTAAGTTACAATGAGGCCATTAGCGTGGGCTCTAGAGTGCCTGGTGTCCTTATAAGAAGAGGAGACCAAGACACACCTACACATACACACACGCATGCATGCACACGTGCACTTGTGCGCATGCACGTGTGTGCGCGCGCACACATGCACACACACACACACGCACACACACACACACACACGGGAAAGGCCATCTTCAAGCCTGGAGGGACCTCGGGGGAAGCAGTCCAGCCAACATGGAGCCCGGACTTCAGTCTCCACAGCCCTCAGCAAGACGCTCCTGGTGCTTAAGGAGCCGTCGGCTGCGCTCGCTGATGCAGCTCTATGAGGTCATTGTCACCACCCCAAGCATTTATTGTGACTCTGTCCTAACTTGGGAGGCACTTTTCCAAAGCAAAGCCCTCCTCCATAACCACATCATAGCTCTAACTTATTAATACTGTTTTACAGTTACTTCAGTACAAAGATGAATATATTAATATGACCTATTGGAAGATTTTCTTCAACATGAGTGTTTGGTATTTACATATGATTTTAAAAGAAATGGAGCCATTTTTGCAGGTGTCCAAGAATTTGGGGCCCTCGGCCCGTGTGTGTGAAGCCCATCGGTGAATTCGGCCCTACATATGTCTCTAGGAGGCCATCGCTGAGTCCATGTCCCTGGGTACCTTGAGGCTCACCATGGCAGCCATAAGAGTGGAGAGCCTGGCTCTCCTCCCATGGGAAGGTGCCTGGCTGGCGTGTGGGTGATGTGTGGGTGACATCGACTTCTAACTGTCACCAGGGCTGCAATTCCAGGACATCAGACAGGAGGCCCATCCTCTCTGCCGAACGCATCAGTGCTTTGGATTTTTATTTCTCTACCTTTGCACAAAGCATTTCTTCCAATGGAACCACACACGGGAGCCCAGGGCATGTGAAGGGGGGGCAGAGTCAGGGGCGAGAGTCCAGACCGCTCCTCACCCCACACAAGCCCTAAAACGCCTCCCCAGAAACCCACGCATCCGGAGGGGTGCTTTCAGAAAGGCCTTTGGTGGAGGCTCCCAGGCCCCAGAGTAGACATTGAGGCTCTGAGTCACACAGTGCATGGCCTGCAGAGATCTGGGCTCCTAGCAAAGGGTGCCCAAGGATGGGGTGCAGAGGAGCAGGGTCAGCCAAAGCAAGACAGGCAGGACACTGACCAGACGAGAGTCACGGGGAGAGCAGAGTCCTGTCCCAGAAACTACAGAAGGTCTGAACCCAAAAGCAAAGACATTGTGGGCACAGCTGTCACAGACGCAGTGGTCACATCCATACAGTCACAGACACAATGACGAGGCACATGGACAACATGGTCACAGCGATCATGGACACAGCCATTGTGGTCACAGTGTCGTGCACACAGCCATCGTGCACACAGCAGTCCTGCAGTCCACACGCATGCACAGTACCGTGCGGAGCCCCCGGGGCATTGCTGCTGAATGCATTAGCAGGCCAGCCCAGGTCCCGGCCCTGCCTGGAGCTTTCCGGCAGACTAATCCCTGCATTGCTGGGGTGTGAAGTCATCGCTTCTTCGGCTGCGGGAAGCCAGGTACATCTGGCTTCATTTAGTCCCCCCACCAAGCAGAAACACATGTAGCTCTGTGCTCCTCCGAGGTGGGCGTCCATGTGCAGGCATCTGAGGGGCCGTGAGGAGGGGTCTACGGCATCTTTCAGAAGTGTGGTTTTTGGCACACAAGTCTTCTGTGAGACGTAATTAGGTTCTGTGGAAAAAAGGTTTCCTCAGTCCAGGAGATTTGGAAAAGTGCACTGAAGGCAAGCAAGCAGAGAACTGTGGGCCCTCTCGGAGCCTTCAGAGGAGACCCTATGTGGAGAGAACAGAAAGTAGTGTTTTCTAAACACGTTTTGCTGGAGGACCGGGAAGGACACTTCCGGCTGCAGCTCCACAGGAAGTCCAGCTCTCTGTGGGCTGAATTCTTCAGAAAGGTCTCAGCTCACACAGTAGCAAACCCAGAGATAGGTACTTCCAAAATTCAGCAGCCAAACAGTGTTGTCAAAGCCAGGTGCCCCACATCTTCCCCTCCACCATCCTCTGTCTGTTCTCCGGGTAGTTAGCTTGCTGGGCCAAGATGGCAGAAGAACCAAGATGGCAGCCACACTTCTGGTTCTTCTGTAGATGCCACAACAGCCGGTTACAGAACTGGGGTGGCTTCTGTTATAGAATGAGGGGAACCATTCCCAGAGCTCTCCCGAAGATCTCTCTCTACATTTCATTGGGCAGAATTGCACCACCTATTCCTAGCTAAACCAGTGATTGATGGCATCGGATCCATGGTTCCCAAACTGAAGACCCAGGTGCCCAGATGGCACCCCCAAATTCGGAGGTGCTGAAAAGTATTTTAAATTCTCAGGGAACCCTCAGAACTAGTGGACACCTTTTGGATACCCATGAACCACCACCTCAAAGTACTTCATATCTGTCAATATGAAGTCCCACTCCATTCCTTTGATAAAGCCATAGTTTTGAGGGTTTGGGTGGTGCAAGAAAAAAAAAAAAGCATTGAATGAAAGTCATTGTGGAATGTGAAACCATAGTGTGGTACAGTTCATGAAATTGTGCAGTGTCCAACACTGCATCCCACTACTGAGTTTTTAGTATCATAGTTATTTAAGAATAAATTAGATCTAGTGTATAATGTAGTGACGAGAGTTAACAAGAATGCATTGTGTATTGTTTTCTAAGACAGTATACTCTAAGTGTTAAGAAATGATAAATATATGAAGTAATAGATATGTTAAGTAACTTGACTTAGCCATTCACAACATATGCGTATCTCAAACCACCATGTTATAAACCACAAATGTATATAATTTTGTCAATTTAAAAGCATAAATAAATTGAATAAGTCAAAGGGCCACTTGCTTGCCAAAAAATAAAACAAGTTTCTAAACTTAAGAATAAATTAATTTTAAAACTATTACGTTTTGCTTTTAGTTTGTGTGTATTGGGTCTGCAATTGGCTCAGACGTGGTTAGAAGTACTAAGTTCTTTCAACCTAATTCACAAAGTGTTGGGGCCTGTGAAAAAAATATACTGAAACTCAGAGTCCCAGGAACAGAGAAAGTTGGGGAACTTCCACCTTAGACTGATCACGGTTTACAAGAGCTCAGATGATGCGGCAGGAACCTACTTTACCTGAAGCCCGCGGAAGGTGTCTACTCAAATAAACTCTTACAAAGAAGGGAGGGGATTGCAGAAGGAAGATAAGCTATGGTGGCTGCTGGCCAGGGTGCTGGTCCAGCCCGGCACACTTACAGAATTGTAGATCCACCCAAGCAGTTTTTCCTGGAGGGTCTTTCCTTCAGGCTCCACATTAGTGCTTCTTAGGACTCAGAGGTTCCCCTCCACCGCTGTCCTTCGGCTTCCCCAACTCTGTCTGGTCTGCTCACTTCCCTCCACCCATCAGAGGCAGATCTAGGACCTCAAAGCCTCCAGCCACTGTCATATACCAACTTCCACCTTCCTGACAGCCCCGGCCAGGGCACTTGTGCCTAGAAAGGCCACCTGGTGCCAGCCTGTGTGGCTCAGATGCCTGTGGGGCCTGTGAGGTGCAAGGCATCTGTTAGGGCCCCCTAATCATTTTGTGTCAGATCCAGCCTGAACTCGGTTGGGTGAATAGCCCTGGCCAGGCCTTGCTCCACCCCTTTGCCATGGCCTCCCGCTCACAGTCCTCCCTTTCCCTGGCATTCTGGCTTGCAGTACTCACAGTTCTACAAACTGGAGGTGTGGTGCACCCATCCCTGCCTCCTCTCACCCTGCACCAGCTCCCCCTACCTACCCATTCTCCGGCCTCTCTGGTGCTGCTCTTTTATTCCCACCTATTATGGCCTGGATTTGAACACCTCTAAACTCACGTGCTAAAGGCTTCCTTGCCGACTGGTAGATTTTTGGAAGGTGACCAGCTCATGGGGAGTCTAACTTCACCAGGCAGATTATCCTTTGATGGATTATAATTGATGGCATTATTGGGAGGTGATGGAAATGGAAGCTGGTATCCAGTTGAAGGGACTGGATCATGGGGACACAGCCTTGGGGACTCTACCCAGTCCCTCTGGCCCCTTCTCTGGCTCTTCTCTGGCTCTCTGCTTCCCAGCCTTCCTGAGGTGAGCAGCTTTGCTCCGCCAGCCCTTTCCCTATGAGGTTCCTCCAGGGCAGTGGAACCAGCAACCATGGACTGGAAGCTCTGAAACCATGAGCTGAAAAAAGTCCTTCCTTCCTTTAATTTGATTTTCTCAGGCACTTTGTCACAGCGACAGAAAGCGGCTAATGCACCCTCTCCAGATGGAACAGTCCTGGATATGGCTTTCTTTCTCAGTTTTTGGCTCTCTGCTCCACTTGGGAGGAAGCTACATGTGGATAGAGCCCGTCAGAGCTCCAGCTCCAGGGGCAGTGCCTGGCACTTGAACGACACCACTGGGATCTGCTCACTGACCAACCAGTACTCATGATGGACCTAGGAGATAGGTGTCATGCCCTCATTTCACAGATCAGAGGTAAAGCCCAGAGTTCAGCCCCTACACTGAGCCACAGCCTAGAGAGGACACTGCCTGTGCTATTCCTCTGGCCTCAGTGCTCCTGATCTCCTTTAAAGGGAAATGTTAAGGACAGACCAAGATGTCACATGCTCAGGCCCAGGTACAGGTGTGCAAGGAAGCACAGCACCCAAGAGAGTCTCTGGGTAGGTGGAGGCCAGTGAGGCTGGCTGGAGACCAGCAAGGCAAGCTGATGGGGCCACTTCCCTTTCTGTAGGAATCTCCATCCTGCAGGGCTCGTTTCCCATCTTTGCAGAAGGAAATAAGAATCTGTCCCCACAGTCTGTCTGATCCCCAACTGTCCTCGCCCATCCCGGGCCTCTCTCTCATCCTGCCTGGATGCAAGAACCACCCATGCCTTATCTGACCCAGTGCACTATAACCACACACACACACACAGAGTCTTACCTAGCCAGCCCCACTGACAGATGAGGTTCCCAAAGCCCAGAGAGGACTCTCTCCTGGGTTACACCATCAGCAGGTGACAGACGTGCAAAGGGCCATCCCCAGCTCCTGTGGTCCCCACGACATCCTCACCATGCATACACCACCTTCTTCATGCGTCAAATTGCCTGGTGCATTGAACTATTTTCTCTGTAGGTGGTGAGTATCAGACAGAGATGTTTCCCAGCAAGTTATTTCTAGAGTGTCTGGCAAAGGCAGAGAGATCTTCAAAGAGTTTTCTTTAAAAAAAAAAAAAAAGGAACTTCCACAGCAGTGAGGGTGACCCATGAGAGAAAGTGAGGCTCACTCAGGAACCACTGCTGCCCACCTGAACCCAGGGTGGGGCACGAACCCACCCACAGGTGTCTCTGCCAGGTCCCACATTTCCTGGGCCAGGACTTGCCGGGCGATATCATGGAACACCTGTTGGCAAGTCAAGTCACTGCTTTGATTCTGGCTTCCTCACTGGGTGGGCAGGGGCAGAGTCTGCTTTTTCTCCCTGACCTGCTGCACTGAGCCACTGCAGGGCTGGCCACACTAGCGTCCACCTCTTCTTTAGCCTCTGGTCAGGTGGACAAAGGCCCAGTGCATCTCTCCTGCAACCTGCTGTCACCAAAGGCCACCCCACGATGAACCCTGTGCAGAGCAGTCATCTCTTGCTGTCCTGTCTCAGGAGCCAGATCAGCACAGAGCCCCTCTGGGAAGGAGCCCGTGGCAGGAGGCCAGTCTCCCTTGCTCAAGCTGGCCTCACACCAAGTTGCTGTGTGAACTACACAAGTTACTGGAGCTCTCCTAGGCTCTGAAATTCCTGGTTTGTCTGAAGAAGAAATAAACGTGTCTTCCTACTTAAAAATAAAATAGTTGGAAATTAAGGAGCAGGCAACCTAGGGGGATGTGATCCCCATAGGAGTAGGTGAGAGCTGGGCTGGGCACACTGATCCCCGTGAGGTCCTTAGCAAGTGGCTACCACATACAACTCCATGTTTCCTGCGGGCTCAGTCATACATGACCTGAGACTCCGTGCTTGACACCACAGTGTGGCAGGGCACTGCAGAGGAAAAGTCCACAGTGAGGTTTGTCCCCAAGACTCGGGGTACGCATCTGGGCCTGACTGGGGTGACAGTACGGTGCCTCTTCTCCATCACATGAGGTCAGTGGGGAGCAAATGAGCCTAGAATGAAGCTCCCACCCCACCCGCATTCCGAGAACCTCCCTGGGCACTGAGAAGACACTGCGAGCACACTGTGCGACCTCTGAGGACTGCTAACCCTGAGCCCCTGCTGCCCATGCCACAGCCCTTCAGCTGCAGGCTGGACCACGAGGGAGGGATGGGGTCGACACAAGCTCTGTCCGTCATACGGACACAGGTCAAGCTCGGGCTTTCTCCGCAGGGGTCGTCCTAGGTTGCCCAGGCTGCTAGAGGGCACGAGGCCGAAGGACACCTCTCAGGCCATGTTGGACACCCTGCTTCCTGCCACCATGCTCCAAAATCCCTCCACGTCACCCCACCCAGCAGGCTTGCTGGGGTAGCAGCAAGTCTCAGAAGGCCAAGGACTTTCTTTCTGCTCTGACCCTCACCTGTGGTTTACTCAACCTTGCCTCTGCTTCAGGGTCCCTTCTGCAGGATAAGTGTCCCAATTCACACCAGGGGAAGCTGGGAGAGGTGATGGGCACACCAAGGATGGGCCAGGACCCCATCACACATTCAGTGAGGGCACAATACATGCCACAGCCTTCCCCACACACTGCCACCTGTCCAATGACAGGGACCCATCTAGAGCCACCATTCCAACTTTTTGCTGATTTTGAAATCGGCAGTGTCATCTGAGCATAAAAAGAACCCCCCTTTCTCGTCTTTCCCATAATGTCCCCATCCTGTGGCAACACCAGCAGTACAAAGAAATGGCAGAGCTGGGGCAATAGGATTCTGCACCAGCCCTGATGCCCAGCTCCATGCACGGTCCACACGGGGCCAAGGAGGGGCAGGGGCTGGGAGAGCGTCCACAGGGGACACCAAGGGCTGTCACCAAGAAAGACTATAAGCCGTGCACTCTGAGACCCCGCACCCTCCCGCGCCTGTAGCCAGGCCCCAATTCTCCACCAGCCGTGTTTCCAAGCAGCCAGATGCCACGCCACCAGTCTGCCTGTGCTTCATCAGAATTCAGCAAAAAGGACATAAATAAATAAAGAAAACTGCCAAGCTCCTTCCTTCTAACGATTGCCAGCGTGCAGGCACTTAAAGAGGCAACATTTTTCCGGAGGAACAATAGGTGAGAGGCATCCAGACAGTGGGAGAATATTTTTGTCAGATATTATTGTTAGTTGCATTAAAAAAAAAAAAAGTAGGCAGGGTCCTCATTGAGATTTCTGTCAGACCCAAGAGGTTTCCCGCATTTCTACTTTTGTTTATTTGTTTGTTTTTGTCAATATGTTAGTGTCTGAAATTTGTAACACACGTGCTCACAGCTAGAAAACTTCCCCCGTCGGAGGACAGTGTTTGGAAACACAGTCTTTTTAATGTCTTTCAGCTGGGCCTCTATGGCTGGCTGGTGGCTTAATATGGATTCTGTCCTCATCATCTGTGCCCGCCCCCTCCCTGGGATTTACGTGGAAGTGTTCCCACTCTAAGTGGTTCAAGACATCCCAGGCCAGACTGGCTTTGGGAAAAGGGGGCCACTCACCTTACAGACAAAGTCCCCGACTCTCCATTAGGTTCTGTCAGGCACAATCCCCAGAGCCCCAAGTGTGAGTGTCCCTTGCCTGGTATACACAGTGCAGACCAGGAAAGTGTCGTGGAGAGCACAGAACAGGGAGACCAAGGCAAGGGAGCCACATCCGGTCCCACTGCTAGGTGTGAGTGGCCCAGGAAATCCTCTGTCCTTGCTGGCCTCCCTCCATATTGGTGAACGAGGTCACAGGTAGGTGAGAGGAGAAACCAAAGTCCTGAAGGAGGCAGATGCCAGAGCGCTCTTTGAGAGGGGACCACGGTGACCCAAGACCTTCCCTCTGGACCATTCATGCTATGGCAGCCAAGGACTGGCGAAGGGTGATGACAGGAAACAGGGGTTCCACGGAACATGCCTGACTCATCACTGGCTCAGCCCAGCTCCAAGGACCCTGAAGGTGCCTGGCCTGGCCATCAGGGGATGCTGCTGGGGACTCGCATGAAACAGGCAGAGTCTGTCCCCAGGGAGATGGTGTGTCACTGACACCCACTGGTGCCAAGGCAGGGAGACCTAGAGAGAATCGGCCCCTCTGCCCATCTAGGGCACAGGATTAGCCAGGTAACACACGGGGTGCCCAAGGAAGTTTTAATTTCAGATAGACAACCCATAAAGTTTTAGTGTAATTATGTCTCCAATATTGCAATGGCCTGTGCTTATCCTAAACAGTTTTCATTGTGTCTCTGAAACTGAAATTGCTAGTTCTAGTTTTGTTTTTGTTTTTCCAAAAGCTGCCAACTCTACCAGGCCACACAGAGTGTAGGCACCAGAGCTGGGACACAGCCAGCTCCACCCAGCTCTCCTCTCTTTCTCTGCTCCTTTTACCTCGCTCCCTTTCTGGATCTTCTGTCTCCAGAACTCTGTAGGGAGCAGGGTCGCTACAGCACACTCAGGAGGAATCACCTTCACCTCCCAGCTGTGGGACAAGAAATGAGTACTAACCAAGCATAATGGTTCTGATGGGACTAGAATAAGTTGTAGTATGCTGTAAGTGCCAGTGAAGGTTTGTGGGAAGGACTGATGGACTGTGAGAGGATGGGTGGGTGGGTGGGTGGATGGAGGGATATGTGAGTGAGTGGATGCATGGATGGCTGGACAGATGGACAGTGGGTGAGTAGATTGATGGAGGTGTAGGTGGGTGGGTAGATGGAAGAATGGCTAGAACAAGGTGACTGTAGTCCCTCTCCCTGGCTCCTGGGCAGCAAATGCATAGAGAGATGGACGATGCCTCCGTGGATGGAATTCTATTTAGAGCAGCGCTGGGGCTCCCGTTCCTCTGGCTGGCCCTGCCTTGTGATCCCAGGAGCTGTGGCAGCACGGACTTGGGTTCTCTCCCCAGGGTCTCTGATGTAGGGCAGGATGGACAGCTCTGCCATGGCCAGTTCTGCACCCTGTTCCCTCCTGCGCCCCACTCCCAGGCCTCCCTGGCCCAGTGTCACTCCTTTGCAGAGACCCTAGAGCCACTGCAGCAAGGAAGGGGGTGGGGCAGCGTGTGAGTGAGCGCTGGGCCACGGCTGACGCGGCAGCCGGATGGCCATCTGTGCGCCTTGGCCTCCCCAGCCTGTCAGGGAGACAGCATGAAGCCAAAAGCGACTGGGATGGGGGCTCCGCCAAGTGCCTCTCTGACTCCACCAACACATGCCACCTCCTCGCCTGGCACACACACACACACACACACACACACACACACACACACCCCACACACACACCCTATACGGGGATGGGTGCACCCACATGCACATGTGCTGTCGGGGCCTCTGCTGGTCCTCTGGCTGGCGCTGGCCTCTGTGCCCCTGACCCACCCGGACTGCAGTGCATTTTGAAGACATCCTGGTGCTGCTCAAGCACTTTCCAAAGCACCCATGGAGCACAGGGTGCTGCTCACGGTGGCTCTGGGAGTGCATACAAAGCACCGGCCCCACTAGCAGGCTAGGTCAGCACAGTCCAGCTCTCAAAGGCCTGCTTCCTTCCAGAATTATGGGCAACCAAAAAGAAGCCCAGCCCCGCCCTGTTTTAGGCCTCAGTAGCAGAATCTGTGAAACGGGGATTTGACTCCTATTCTGCCCACTTCATTTAGGTGCTAAGGATTAAATGAATACAGTATAATCAAAAAATGAAGTGAAGGTTTAAATTTTTTAAAAGTTATTAAAATAATAGACATGTTGCTATTAACCCCCCTCCCAAAAATACTCCCCTTTGGTGTGAACATATTCATCCCCTTGTTCTTACCACTTTCTGAAGCAGTTCTGGAAGTCCTCTTTGGTGGATGTTTTTAGTTGCACTGCTGGACTTCCTCAGTATCCTGAATCGATTTAAAATATTTCCCATTCATCGTCATTTGGACTTGGGAAAGAGCCAGAAGTCTTGCAGTGTTAGATCCAGTGAATAAGGTGGGTGAGAATACGCTGTAATATTTTTACAAGTCTGCCTTTCGGTTGGATGGCGCTCAGCAGCTCAATTTACCTTATTTTTTATCACACCTCATAAAGACACTCAGGAAAGAGGACTCCAGAATTGCTTCCAAAAGTTTCAAGAATAATGGGATAAGTGTGTTCAAAGCAATAGGGAGTATTTTTGAGGGGGATTCGTGGCAATGTGTCTTTTACTGTAATACATTTTGTAAAAAATGGAGCATTCGCAGTATTTTTTGATCACACCGCATACACTGACTTAGGACGATTTGACCGAGAATTTTTTACTTCACAGTGGTACAAAAGTGATGCACATTCAGGAGAAACCCTGGTTAGGATCTCGACTGTTGTCCTTCTGGACTAGTGACGTGGTTAGGACCCTTGCCTGCATGGCAGGCCCTGGACAACCCATTCTCGGCAGTGTGCTGTGTCGGCAGCCTTTTTTGGATCCGGGTATTCAATAAATCACGTGGGATGGTTGTACAACAGGCTTTGCGTGAGATGTTTCTGGGCACTGTCAGGGAACACAGGGCCGTGAATGTGTTTAAAGGTGGGTTGGGCTAAGCCGTGATGGCTGGTAGGTCAGGGGTACGAAATGCCTCTTTGCTTTGCAGCGTTTTCAACTTGCAATGAGTTTGAGGGGCCCTCACCCCACTGCGAGTCAAGGAGCATCTGGATTGGGAAGGAAATCTCCTAGTAGGCTGCAGAGAGCAGGGCAGACATCACAACCTCTGCTTTCCACATGTGCTTTGGGAATTAAAGGGAGGTGTTTCTATTTCCGTTTGGTGTTTTATGTCTCCGCCCAGCCCAGGCTGGAGGAGCTCTGATGTTGGGCAAGTAGCTACAAGCTGTTCTGGTCACAGGGACCTGTCACCTTCCATGTTCTGCCCACTAGGCCTCTATTAATACAGACCCGGAGTCTCACAGAAGTTATCATCGGCTCCAATCCTGTGTGGGTTTGCAGAGCTCCGCTACCAGCATTCCCAGCCTTTGCCTGGGTGGGCCTGCAAGCGTATGGTGCTCCCCCACACCAGGCCTGCAGAATTGGGTTCTCAGGGTGCTTCTCCGCCAGACCCAGCTAGACCATGTTCCAGAGGCAGGAGGGGATTAACGCCCCCACTGAGCCCGAGGCAGGACTTAGCACAGAAAGCCTTCCCTTTCTGCTAGGCAAAGGAGAAGGAGCAGCACCCACAGCCCCACAGCGTCCTGAAGGAGCTGTGTCCCCGAAGCCCCCTGCTTCCTGAGCTCCTGCAAATGGGACACACTTCCTGCCACCGGGACCCCGGAGCAACAGGCTGCCTCACACAGGAGCCACGTGGGCACAGGTGCCAGCTAGGACAGCAGGGATCAAGCCACACCTCACCACCACCTGGAGAGCTCTGCAGCCTCAACAAGCCCCCGCCCTGCCTGGGCCTGCATCCACCGGGCCATAGAGCAGAGTGGGGAGCCGGGGGTCTAAGAGGGGCAGACCCTGTGTGGAGAAGGGGCATCAGGCACACCCTGTCTCCACCATGTTTCCATCTCCACCCCAGCACTTGGGGTCTTGGAGCACCCCAGTGCACTCTGCTCCAGCCTCCATGGGGCCAGGAAATGCTACCTGTGGGCCACAAGGAGAGAGGGGACACCCTAGAAGAGACCCCAAGACCACGGGCGGGACAATGTGAGCTACGAAATCAGTAATGAGAGTATCGAATTATATAACTCAAAACAAAATAAAAATTCACAGCAGTAAATAAATAAATGAATACATATGAATGAGGTATGATGAAAAATATGGTGAATGTTTACTTTTTTTCAAATGTATTATAGTAAAAGACACAGTGCCCAGAATGCCCCTCAGAATTCTCCCCCATGCTTTGAATATGCTCATCTCACCATTCCTGCCACTTTCTGAAGCAGTTCTGGAGTCCTCTTTCGAGGGTGTCTTTAGTTATGCTATGATGGCTGTCTCCGTGTCCCGAACTAAGTCAGGACAATGTCTACCTTTCATGGTCATTTTGACTTTGGAAAAGCGCCAGGAAGTGCATGACTTCAGATCCAGTGACTGTGGTAGGAAAGGACACCCTGCCTTTCTGTTGGATGACACTCAGCGGCACCATTCACTATACTGTCGACCACACCTTGTGAGGACTCTCCCAAAAGAGGTCTCCCAGCATTGCTTCAGAAAGCGGCAGAATGACAGGATGAGTGTGTTCAAAGCGTGGGGAGAATTTTAAGGGCAGGTACATGGCAAGGTGTCTTTTACTGTTATACGTTTTTAAAGTTTTAAACACTCACCATATATTTTGATCACATCTTATAAATAAGGGTGGCTCCTCCACAGAGAAGAATTGCTGTGAATAAATGTGGAATGAAGAAGAGAATTTTCAGAGCCACTATTGGAGCAACACTGTAGTAATTATTGCAGACGAGAGGTACTGATGCTTGCTAAGATTGGTCCTCAGCCTTTGGAGAGAAGCAGAGTATTTGGATAACCTCAAAATATCTCTCCCGAGATGTTTATTAATTATGAAAGGGGAGCATAGTAGTAATCTGCAGCAGAGAAACCCAGCAGACCGCACTTCAACCAAGAGGGCAAGGTTAATGTCACCAGCAAGGAGGCATACTGATGTCAGTGCATGCTCTGAGAGGGGACCAGAAACAGGCACGTCACGTCTCTGCTACTCTTGCCAGCTCTGCATAACTCCGATGTGATCGTGTAGGAAGAAACGCAGACAAATGCAAATTGAAGGGCACCCTGCAAAATCACCCGTCTGTAACTTTGTAAATTGTCAAGGTCGTGAATGGCCAGGACCCTCTCAAGAGTCATCGAGACTGAAGAGAACCGAGGGGAAGGCCCACTGTCATGAGGGGTCCCGGGCCGGGTCCTGTGACAGTGTAAGGACAAGAATGCGGGAACTGGTGCACTCTGAAGAGTCCGTCTTCAGCAACCCTACTGTCCAGCATTCATTTAGTGGCGTTAATAATTATAAATTGTGCAGGATGCTAATGCTGGGAACACTGGGTGACGAGTATAGAGAAGGGCTCTATGCTGCATTTTCTACTTCTCAATTTCAAATGAGAAGTTAAAAATAAACACTCTGCCCTGTGCGCCATTCCCCAGGCCTTCTCTGATCTCACCGTAGTTGATGGTGTTTCCTCCCGAGGGTCCAGCCCTTAGGGAACACTGGGCTCCCTATGCTGGCTCTTTACAGACAAGACTTCCTGGATGCCCGGCCACATCCCATTTCACAGAGCAGGAAACTGAGGTCCAGGGCCACATGCTCAGAGAAGAGGTACTGAGGGCCACGTACACACAGTCTGTCCAAATGCAGACACTGGGACAACCTACGCCGTGATGCATACGCAGTAGCTCATGGGGAGGACTCAGGTGCGTGGCAGCGCAGTGAGGTGGCGTCTTTCAGTCCTTTGAAAGTGGCACTCAGATATGATTCTTCTCCATCTAAATGCAGGGCTGGTCCTTTGACTTTAGCACAAAAATAAGGTTCTGCCTACAACCCCAGCAGTTCAGGAGCCTGAGGCAGGAGGATTGCAAGTTTGAGCCCAGCCTGACAACTTACTGACTTAACGAGAGCATCTCAAAATAAAAATACAAAAAGTCTGGGCATGTAGCTCAGTGTGAAGACTCTGGACTCAATCCCCAGCACATACGTACATATATATAAGGTTCTAGGCTGTTGAGCGCAAATCCCAGATCTGCTACATATTTACTGTGTGTTCTTACAGAAGTCACTCAATCTCTCTGTGCCTCAGACTCCATTTGTAACAAATAAAGGTAATCTTTACTACTAATTGCTAACCTGCTTGAAGAATCGAGCACTTGGGGCAGCCTCACGCACTCCACAGGGTAAATCATTGTTGTTCCCCTCGCCCTCTGCGTCTTTCCCCAGCCAGCTTGCAGGCAGGGTTCCCTAAGTTAAACAGAGGTTCAAGGTCCAACCAAAAGCCAGCAGTGCACCGTGGGGAAAGGAGCGGAGAAAGGCTTCCTCGGCCAACAGAAACCTGCAACTTGCTCGGCCCAGATCCTGACTGGGTAGCAGCCAAGGGTGGTCCAGGGGTGCCATGAAATTAGAAAGTAGCAAGGCAGAAGAGGAGCTCTGGGGGATCCAACTCCCTGTTAACTAGGGGTGACCAATCTAAAGTCAACTCTAAAGAGAGAAAGGAGGAGGGAAACAGAAGGTGAAAAGGGGAGGGGAAGGGGAGGGGAGAGAGGAGAGTGGAGGAAGGGAGAAAGGGAAGAAGAAAGGGAAGGGAAAGGGAGGGAAGGGGAGGGGAAAGGGAGGGCATAAGGAAGGAAGGGGAAGGAAGGGACGGAGGGAAGGAAGGAAGGAGGGAGGGAAGGAGGGAGGAGGGAAAGAAGGAAGAAGGAAAAGACAAGGAAGAAGACATCTCGCTGAATGATCTCACCAAGGAATCCTAGAATCCCTGCAATTTTGAGCCTCAATCAATAAGTCTCAGAATGCTGCCGAGCACCAAAGTCTGGGCAGCGTTTGGCTCCTGCTGGCTGAGTGAGAGCACTGCTTTTTAAAAACCAGTGGAATGATTGAAATCCAACTGCGAGCCACCCCAGCCGACGTGAGTCTGGGGGTGGGATTGATGTGGGGTTGGCAGGATCTCCCCTGGGGATCTCGGAGTGCTGAAGTCTGTTAAATACCAGAATTCTCATCAGCGTGATCCAAGCCAATCAATGACTCACACCAGGTCAATATGTGGGCACGTTTGTGGTAATAAGGCTGATTGAACTGATTTTAGGAATGCGGAAATCCATAGTGCAGCATGGCTGATGGGCTGACCTTCACCTCTGGGTCTGAGCAACTTGCAGCCCTCCTGCCACAGCTGTGAACACTTGGGTGCCGAGAGACAACCTCCTGGGAAAAGCCAGAGGCTCCCCTCCTCGTTTTCGGCAGGCTTAGCACCAGCTGGGAGCTCACCTGTGTTTGCCTGCACCCGTCCTTCACTTGGGCAGCCTCGGTTGCAAATGGGGAGAGCTGGACAAGGTCAGGGGTTTTCAACCATGAGTGTATGTTAGAAGGTCGGGGAAAGTCTGTAAAACCCCAATGCCCCTGCTCCGATCAGTTAAGTCAGAATAGCTCAGCGGGTCTCAAGTAGTAGTGTTTTCTGGAACACACAGGCCATCGGCTCCTTCTGGTCGTGGTGGACGGGCTGGGACCAGGTCAGCTCTCCCACCTGCTTTAGCTCCCATCGCTGCTGCACTTAAATCACACAGAGGCATGAACCTATAGCTCTGAGTCTCCATGGGCCGAAGCCAAAGGTGTCAGCAGGGCTGTCTTCCTTCTGGACACTGGAGAAGAATCCATTGCTTTTCCTGTTCCCGCTTCTGTTTTGCCTGTCTTCTGTCTTCAAAGCCAGCAAAGCCAGACCAAGTCCTTCCCACACTGCCATCTCTCTGGCCCACTCTTCATGTCTTCTTTTCCATTTTTAATGAATGACGCTCTCCATTACCTTGGGCTGACCTGGATGAGCCAAGATAACCTCTTGCTTTTTTGTTATGTATGTATGTATTTTTATTGTGGTACTAGGAAATAAACCCAGGGCCTTTGTACTAAGCTACATCCCCTGCCCTTTTTCTATTTTTTATTCTGAGATGGGGTGTCACTAAGTTGCTAAGTCACCCAGGCTGGACTTGACTTTGTAATCCTCCTGCCTCAGCCTCCAGAGTTCTTAGATTACAAGCATGCTCCACCAAGCCCTGTTGGATCTCCTGATTTTAAAGTCAGTTAATTTGTTACTTTAACTTTCCTTTACCATGCAGCATAACATTTTACTGGCTCCAGATATTAAGACATGGACATCTTCAAGGGGCCATATTCTGTCCCTTAAATCTAAATTTAAATCTAAACCAGAGTTTGGGGGGAGGGGTTATGGAAAGCAACAGCTTTCAGACATTGGACAAAGACATCCTAGTAATTTAGTCTCTCAGAAAGGGGATACAAAGGAAGTAAGAGATATAATTGCACAGAACTCTGCCTAGACTTGGACTTGGCAGAGGTTCACAAGATTCAGGTGGATCCTGTAGTCTCTGCAAGTCGAGAAGACAGAGATTAGAGTGTGGGAAGGCTGAGACTGCTGGAGTTTGTGGTGCAGAATATGAAGAGGGAGAAACTGCAGAGAAAGAGGTGCAGTCTACACAGGGTCCCCCGAGTCTTTACCGAGCAGGAAGTAGGGCATGTGTAGGGAGATGCTCGAGCAAGCCAAGCAAAGAATGAGTCTCAGAGAGAGGAGAACTGCTGGGCAACTATGAGCTGGACAAACCTGCAGCTCAGAAGTGTTGACAGACATCTGAGCTCTAACCTAAAAGAACGGAGCAACCATGTCACCCCCTGAAGGCATTCGGGGAGACTCCAGCAAGGGCATAACTTAGTAGTGGTGCTAAACCGGGGCGAGAGGAAAAGCAGACACTACAACACTTAGGAACAAGTCTCAAAAGCAATAGGTGACGAGAACATAAACACAACACCGCGCATTTTATGAAAGAAGGAAGTCCAGCCCCTCAACAACTCCATACACGTGATGTCCAGCATCCAGCTGAAAATACCCAAACATGTAAAAAGGCAGGAAAATGTAACTCAATACGTTTCTATAGAATAAGCTTCTGGAATCAAACCCAGAAATCACAGAGGTGGTGTGATTAGCATAAAAGGACTTGAAAGCAGCTGTTGTAAGTATTTTCAAAGTTGAAAGAAAACATAAGCATACTGAAGACAGAAAAGATTGAGAGAAAAAAAAAACCTAGAATATCTAGAGCTAAAAATTATAATATCTAAAATGAAAGATTCACCAGACAGGCTTAAGAGTAGATTAGACATTGCAGAAACACAGACAAAATTGAAGGCAAGAGAGGACTGTACAAAAAAGATTTTTAAAAGCTAATAAATTAAATAGAGCCTTGACATGTAAGACAATATTAAATGGTCTACTATTTTGAAGGGGAAAGAAAACTATTTTTCCCCCTATTTTTACACACAACATTTCTATGTCTAAAAATGGACAGAGATTTCTTTCCACCAATTGCCAGTTCTCCCGTGGACACCAGCAGGGTTTTGTATGATTCAATTCAATTCTGACACTGTGTCCCTGAGGACAGCATCAGATCCACAGGTTAAGGACTCGAACCCACAAGACTGCCCCACTTTAGATGCCAGTACAAGTCCAGGTCGTGATCTTTGCTCCTGACTGAGTAGCTGTGACAGGAGATTCCTACAACCTCTGTCTTTGGCTTCAGTTCATTTCCTAGAGCAGCCCACAGAGCTCAGGGAAACATTTGGCTTGCATTCACCCATTTTTTATAAAAGATATTTCAAGCCTGAAAATTCACATCAGCCAGATTAAGTGATATAGATGAGGTTCGAAAAGGTCCTAAGTACAGGAGTTTCTGTCTCTGTAGATTTGGGGTAAACCCCTATCCCCATACATGGATATGTTCTTATTCTCCAACATGAAGACTTCCCAAACCCCGTGCTTTGGGATTCTGTGGAGACTTCATTTTGTGGGCATGACTGATAATATCATTGGCCGTTGATGAACAATTCAATCTTTAGTCACCAACCCCCGCTCTGGAGGTTAGGCTATGGTGAGGTCACTATTTGGTTCCCTAGTAACCTGGCCACTGTTTGGCATCCCTAGCTCCTGGTTGTCCAAGGCTTTCTGAAAAATTCACCTCATTAACCTAAACTCAGGTGTGGTTTAAGAGCACTGGGTATGCTGAATTATCAAAAGAAGTGGCCTACGCCTTTATCACTGGCTGTTTTAGGAACTGAGGCAAGGATTCAAAGTTTTTATTTAACAAGAGAGGCTCCTATTGCTCTAGACACTTGGGATATTCCAAGGGTTTTCAGGAGCTATGGGCCACCAACAATGGATGAAACCATAACATATATCTCTCTTTATGTCACAATATCACAACCAGATCATGGAATTTGGACTCCCTAAAAAAAAAAAAAAGAACATAAGAATTATTTGAAGGGTAATAGTTGAAAATTTTCTAAATTGTATTAAAAATAAAAGGTGACATGTTCAAAAACCCAACATACCTGTATTTATCAAGACAGGATAAATACAAAGAAAATCACTTCAAGGCATTTCCTAATCAAGTTTATGAAAAATCATGATAAAGATATAAATCTTAAACATAGTCAAAGAAAAACATTCATCCCAGAGAGAGAACATAACTAAAAGTAAATTAAAGACTACTCTCCTGAAACTATACAAGCCAGAAGACAATGGAACAATAATGCTAATGGATAGACATGAAGGAATGAAAGGTTACACTTCTAGAATTCTATATCCAGTGGAAATATCTTTTGAAATAAAGGCAAGATAAAGAGTTTTCAGACAAAAACGGAGGAAATTCATTATCACTAGCAAACCCACATTATGTGAGTTATTAAATAAGCCTCTTCTGGCAGAAGAAAAATATCAGATGGAAGTCACGTCTATACAAATGAGTGCAGAGTACGAGAAATGTGAGATATGGGGGTAGATTTTTAAAGAATTATGTGTTTGCAGATTTCTCACTTTCTTGAAAAGGTAGTTGACTACCTACTGTGAAAATAACAATGTGTCATGGGATTTATAATATATGCAAAAGTAAAATCTGTGACAATAACAGCACAAAGTACAAGGGAAAAAGGAATTATGTTGTACTAAGATTTTTATATCATAAAGTTTTATAGTATTAACAGAAAGTAAACTCTTATAAGTTAGAACATAATACAAATTCTAGAGCAATCACTGAAGGCATTAAAAAATGTAAAGCTAATAAGCCTATACAGAAATGGAATGAAATCCTAAAAAAATAATTAATACAAAATAAGGTAGTAAAAAAAGTGAAATAAATAACAGATAAAAAAATAGGAAATGAATAACAAGACAGTATATTTGAACCCAATCCATGAATAATTTTATGAAAAGCAAATTGTCTAAACATTCCAATTCAAAGGCCCAAGATGGGCAGACCAGATCAAAATAGCAAGATCCAACTCTATGCTGTCTACAAAATGCACACTTTGACTATAAAGACACAGACTGGTCAAAAATAAGGGATAGAGTAAAATATATGAATACTAGTTATACAAACTGTACTGTCTGTATTCACATAAAGTGAAATAAACTTCATGAAAAGGAGTGTTGTAGGGATAAAAAAGAGTACTACATGATGAATAAAAAGGTCCATTCGTTAAAAAGACAAAATGTTTTCTAATATTTTATTACTATGTCTATAATACATAATGATTACATTCATCTTCGGGAATTGGTAAAAATACAAAAGACAAACTTATTATAAGTGTTCATGCTATTAATAACAGAGCTTCAAATACACAAAGAAAAATCTGACAGAACTGAAAAGAAAAATAAACAAATTTGAAATTATATTGAAGACAAGTAGTCAGAAAATCTGTGAGGATACAGAGGATTTGTACTTAACCAAACAGCCCTTTACAGAACACTCTACCCAACAACAACAAAGTGCACGTGGATTTCCAGTGCATCAAACAGACCAGATTCTCAGTGCGGTGCCGGGGCTGGCTTGTCCCCGCTCACAAACTTATGCACATTTCTTTCCAACCTGCAGTCAGTAGCATCAAGTAGATGCCGACTGCGGTGCCGCGGGGTGAAGCAGAGCGGCCCCGTGTCCGCTGAGGCTCCCAGGAGAGCGGCTGACTGGCCCAGCTCTTCCTGTTGAGATTGTGGAACTTTCACTGCCTGATGGAAGCTGTTCAGTGGCTCCCAGGGCCTCCGAGTATCTCAGAAATCTGGAACAACCCTGTCCCTCGATTATAGTCAGACACACTGAGGCCCACAGTTTTTTCAAGGACACACAACAACTTCAAAGTAAAGTCAGGGCTCCAGCCAGTCACGCTAGGGACAGAGTATGGAAAAGTGCCCCTGCCACCCACCACCGGCAAACAGATCCTGGTGTCACCCAGTGTTTCCTTTTGATTTTGAACACTTTGAAAGCTACTGAAAGGTAGAAAGAGTATAATTAACACCCATCTCTCTGTCACTTAGATTCAACAGCCGTTCACGACCTGCACTACTTGCTTCATCATTCTTTTTTCTGCTGGACTATTTTACAGCAAATTACAAAAACCATGACATTTCATACCTAAAAGCTTCAGAAAGCATTTCTTTAAAAAGAAAAAAAAAGGGCGTATTTCCATGTAATTATAATGAAGGTGCCTAAAAATTAACAATAACTTCTTAACATGCATTGCCCAGGGTCTCTTCACAGCGCAGCCTGTGGCATCCCCCACCTCCCCTCTCTCCCGGCCTTTGCTGACCACCAGGGCAGCGGCAGCAGCAACGCTTTAAACACCAATGTTTCCACCCTCATGCGCCTGCATTTCTACCAGAGGCCAAGCTAGCAGCAGGATCCTGTTCCCCCAGGTGGAACGGCAGCCCTCAGCCAAGGAGAGACGCAGGAGTTGGTCAATGCCTCCAAATTTGCCCACCCCTTGGAGAGATTTGGATGTCTTGCTCCCGGCCACTAGGAGGGACCTGTGTACTTGAACCCTGTGGCCCACAGCGGGGACCCACTCACCAGCAGACCCAGGATTCCCTCCTCCTGGGACAAACCCGCAAGGAAACATCTCACACCCAAATCTTATCTGCGCATCCACTTTGGGGGCTCCCAGACTAAGACAATATTCAAATCTGTCTGATTGTCTCAATCACCATGTGTTTTCAACCGTCCGCACCAGGCTTCAGTCTTTTTGTTACAAGGCATTTGGGGGCAGAGGTGTCAAACGAAGGACACAAAAAAGCAGGCACCTTCGCTTCTGCCACAGGGCAGGGCCGGTAACCTGTGGGACTGGACTTCTCTTGCTTTGGCCCGCTTAGCTGATTCCTGGAGGCCACTTCCTGGAGGGCCTTCCTGGAGGGCCACCTCTGCCTGGCTCTCTGCTTCTGGCCTGGGGTGGGCAAGTGTTATACCCCTTGGCAATGGGTATCTGTTCAGGAAGGGCACGGGACCCTGGTGAGCCATGGAGAGTCAGCACCAGGTTTGGGCCAACACCACTGGAAAGAGTTTTGCTTTCAACTGGGGCTGTGTATCTGGCAAGATGTGAGCCTAGAGATGCCGGGGGCTATTTCTGCCATTGGATGAGGGCAGCCAACCGGAGCAGGAAGTCAGCAGGGCAAAATGGAAGCTGAGAGATGGTGCACAGCACCTGGGTCCAGCCATCCCTGACTTCTGCCACATGAGGCCATACGCTGCCTTTTGGCTTAAACCAGGCAGATGGGGTTTCGCTCCCTCTCTGACAAAATAAGTATTGGCCAATACCAGTCAGTGAATTCTCCTTTGACTAAGAAGCCTTGAGTCCCCACCTCAGTGGCCCTTCCCGTATGGTACCCAGCACCCAAGTCGATGGAGAAGCCACCACGAATAGAGGCAGGACTCAAGAAAAAGCAGGTAGAATTTGCTCTATCACCATCTTTTGCACTGGCCGCGAGAACCACCCTTGGGTGCCTACCGCTATGCTTGTCGGAAAGTACAACCCTGACCGCAGAGGCTGCTGCAGTCATTATTTCAATACCTGTGGATGCCCGGCGGTCCATGACACATGGCGGTTTAAGCGTATTTGGTCCAAATTTGTGTGTGCTGTAACATAAGACGAGGATCAGTCCTCATCCTCCGCCCTTGCATAGATTACGCATGGTGGAGGTGCCAGCCGCTGAGGACCACGGCATCCTGGAAAAGGTCCCCTTAGGGATGCCCCATGTTCACCTGATAGAAACATAGCCCCTGCGTCAGCGCCAGGCATTATACCAGACGTCCCACACGCGTGTCACAGATGTCTCCTCAAGACTGTCCAAACCAAAAAGAAGGACCATGGTTCTCATCAGACAGTTTAAGGAAACCAAGGCCCATAGGCTTGCACAACTTCCCAAGGCCACAAACCATTGATCACGAAGCTGGTATTCAATTCAACAGCTAGAAAATGTGCTTATCCCAAAGTACCTCTATCTCTTCCTCCAGCTGATTAGGGTTCAGTAAATATGTATAGCGTCATGCACAGAATTTCGACAGTCAGCGCACCACCCATCCAGCCAGTGCACTGAGACGCAAGGATCCTGTCCACATACATATATCCGGCATGTTCAGGGAACCAGGCTTCCCTCGCTGGTTTAGGTCCACTGCGAAAGTCTGGGCGGGCACTGAGTCCAGGGTGGTTACTGTGACCAGGGGTTGTTGGCAGCTGTGCCTCAGGGATCTGGGCAGACAGAAATAGCTGTGACGCTTAGACTACAGTGGAGCAACCGGCCAACTAGATCCTGAAGCAGGGTGACCTGCTTTCTTCTCCCCAAGTGGAGGCACAGGAAGTGACATCAGAAGAAGTGAAGGAACTGTGTTCCTGCCCACAGCAGCAAAGGGTTTTCTTTCTGCTCAAACTGGCTGCTCAGGACAGCGTTCCTCTGTGCCCCACCTGTGACCAGGACCCTGAGTGTGTGCCGCTGAGCCAATCACCACGGTATTGGGGAAAATAAGACCCAGAATCTTTTATTACTATTTCCCTCCTTTGGCCCCTCTCTGCTGTAGGCCTGTTGGCTAGAGTCCCCAATGCAGTAGTCCAGAGCTCCCAAAGAGAGGAGTCCAGGGCTACAGACAACGTTTCTGCCAACATCATGGGTTCCAGTCTGGGCCAGGGGCCACACAGGACTGACTCCCCCAGCGCCATCGTGGGTCCCGGGAGAGCCTCTGCTGGGGAGGTCAGCACAAGATACACCTGGGATTATTCACCTAGCTATGGAGAAGGATATGTACCTCCATTTCCACATCTGAAAATGGTGACGATCGTGTTGTCTCCTGGTCTTCTGTGATGATTCGATGGATGTAAACGATGCATATAAAGTGTCCACTTCAGTACTTAAAATGTTAGCTAATGTAGTATTTGCTGTTTGCATTCTTACCCTCATCTGAAAGCAGACTTTCCCTGCAAAGATCCATTCATTTTACCTGACTCAGAGGACATAATTACATAGTGCCAACTACAGAGAAGAGCCTTCGAGAGACACTCTATGCAGTCAAACCCCTTTCTTCCACAGATGAAACAAAAAATAAGACCCGGAGAGATCCAAACACTTAAGAAGGTCACACCGGAGCTACTCAAGAACCCAGAGGAACGAGCCCACCTAGCCCAGAGCCCCCTCTCCACCTGCCATCACCGGCTGCTTCTCACACTGCAGACATGGCGAGTTCAACAAGAATTTGGGTGTATTAAAAAAAGAAAAAGATTGATTTTGATGTTTTGAGGCACCGTGAAACCAGCAATTTTAATCAATTTTTCAAAATTGCTAATTTCATCCATCCAAGAAACTCACACACAAACAGAAGGGCTGATTGAAATTTAAATGGCGGCTGGCTCGTTAGCTGCAGGCACCAGGCTGGGTATTTTCATATGCAAGTCTGCAACAGTGTCCTGGCCTGGCAGCTAGAGGAAGCAATCTCCACGAGACACTCGAGGCATTAAGAATGCAGGCAGCCAAAATGAGAAGCAACAACACGAAATGATAAAACAAAGACAGATCATTATTAGCACCAACATAATGTGTTCCTGTGTCCTCCGATCTCATTTAGAGCCAGGCCTGTTGTCTATTGAAACTGTAATTAGGCTGATAGGAACCAGAGGATTAAAGTAACTTTCTCCCCCCCACCCCACCCCCTATTGCAGGGATTTCAGATGAGTGAGATGGGAAGGAGATAAACCTGAGAGCAGTTTTAATATTCTGGGCTGCTGCTCTGGGACACGGCAGGCTGACAAACAGTGTCCGCTCCCTGCTTGAGGCTACAGGAAGGAAAGTGCCATCGTAGTCCCTCCTCCACCCCTGCCAAACCTTCACCTTGACTTGACACCCTGTCACCAATCCATCCACCTCCCACTTCCCTCTGCCTCTACTGCCCTGGCCTCACCCCAGCACCCCTGCCACCCAGGTCACTGCAGCAGGCTCCTCTGTGGCCCCAGAGTGCCAGGAAAGAGGGTTGTACATTAGGTGCCATTTTTCTGCCTCCCTCGGGCTCTATGTGGCCACCAGGTGACCTCTCTAACTACACAGGTGATCTTGTCCCTTCTTTCTGCAAACCTGTGACCCATCCCTGGCCCGGAGAATAATGACAAGTGCTTGGCCTTCCCACTTGTCCCCAGGCTGCCTCTCTGGTTTCCTCTGTCCCAGGTTCAGGGCATGCACATGGGTACGCGCCCGGGACAACCTACCGTTCCTCTATTTGGCAACACACCCCATGTCCCCAGAGGCCTTCCATGGTCCCTTCTTGAGAAGCCCTCACTGGGAGCCTATTTAGACATGTGCCCTATTAGCTCTCCTCTGAGCTGTGACCTCAGTGTTGGTGACCGTAATGACCTTTCCCTGGACTACAAGCTCTGCCAGGGAAGGGACCAGACCACATCCGTCCTCACATTGTGCATCCCAGTGCTTGGCCAGAGACATGGAATTAAAATTCATGTCAGCTGTGATCAACTGGCAGGTGTATTTGGGTTCCAGGGCAGGCAGCTCTCACCCTGGCTCCCTCCGCCTGCTTTCTCTGGAGAGCTCAGCCACCCCACCTGGGTAGGGTTTCCTGTGTGAGCGGGTATGTTTGTGTGTGTGTGTGTACACATGCATATGTGTGTATGCACAAGCATGTGTGTGCCTGGGGGTGTGTGCACATGTGAATACAGCCAGTCTTGATAAGCTGGGCAGACTTCTCACTTCCCCCAACTTCCCACCACAGCAGCACCCCAACCACCCATCACTGCCACCTTTAACGTTGCCTCATCCAGTCCCTCCACTTCCAAGTCCCTGGGTGCCTCAAGAGCTGATTCAAAAGCATATGACAGGGCTGGGGATTCGGCTCAGCAGTTAGAGCGCTTGTCTTGCAGGCACAAGGCCCTGAGTTTGATCCCCAGCACCAAAAAAAAACAAAAAAAGCATACGACAGTCATGCTGTCACCAAAGACCTGGGACATGATGGCCACCGTGCAGAGCACTGGACTCTCACCTTCCTAAACCTCCGCTTCCCCACCTGTGACATCAGGGGAACATTTAATGGTGACGGTCCTGTGCGGCTCTCGAAGTGTGACCCTTGTGAATGTCCTTTCTGGGTGTAACTGCCTCCTTCTACCACCTGGGCCATCAGGGGAAGGCTTAACCTGGGGACAGGCTTTGTGGTTACTGGTGGAGAGCTCAGTCTCGAGACGGGTCCAGGCTGGGTGGCTCCCAGGGATCGTGAGAGGAGCTGGAAGGAATTCGACCCCACCTGCCTCCTGCAGAAACCAAAATCCAGGAAGTGCAGACCTGGACCTTTGGTCCCCACCCCAGAGAGATCTCAGCTAGGCGCCCTGTGGCTTTTGTTTTTCTGCACAAAACAGCTCTTTGGGGCGGCAGAAAGCAGCTGAGAGCTCTTGGCTCACTGTCCTGTCTTCTCTCTTCAGAGACAGAACTGCTTTGCTCAGAGACAGAGCCTGCGTGGGTGGGGTTGCGTTTGTGATTCGTACGTGCAGTCTCACATTTCTGTGTGGTGTGTGTATGTGGGCAAATGGGCCCGTGGGGGGAAGTGTGTGCAGGTGACTCGGTGTGGCTTGAGTATATGAAGGAAATGAAGCCACATGGGCATGAATGTTAGCACAGGATCGGTGTTCATGGGTATATTGTTGTGTGAACATCCTAACCGTGTGTATGTGTGAGTGCAGACTTGTGTAGACGGGTGGTGGGGCTTTTAGCATATGCTCAGGTAGGAGTGTGTGTGTGTGTGTGTGTGTGTATCGTATGTGCCACTGTGTACAATGAGTTTGGAACTGGAGAAGGTGAAGCCATGAAATGCATTTCCTTCCAAGATGAAACCACACGGCCTGATTCCAATAAGAGAGAATCTCTTGTGTCCGGACCTCCACCGTATAAAACCATCCTCACTGATACTCCCCTGTGCTGCCGCACATCCCAGAGATCAGGGAAGTAACCTGCACAGAAGTCCATATAATGCCCCCCGCTTCCTGGATGGCTCAGTGGACCCTGCTGGGGCTTCCTCGGAGTTGTAATAGTAAGCTTTGCCCAGAGACAGGCTGACCCGGAGGCAGCTTCTTCAGCTGCAGACTGCAGGGCTGGTGCCCACCTGCAGGGCTGCTGGAGGAAGAAGGGAGACACCAGACTCTCGGGGCCCCGAGCCAGTGCCTCGCACACAGCAGGTGCTCAGGCCCTAGTAGCTTTGGTCGTCAGGCAGCATTAATGCCCACTCCTGTGGTGCTGGACCAAACAGCCTCTGGCAGGGTCGCTCGGCCCCACCTCCCCACCTGCAGCCCCTCATCCTACACGCCCCATTAGTTGCACAGCACCCCAAAGTACAACAGGAATGCTTCCTGCGCTGTTTCCTCTGCTAACTGCCCCTGTGACAGCTTCTTGGCAGGAGCGGAGCTCCAGGTTCACATATGTTAAGAATATGTGCTGCAGGCTTCCGCCTCAGCACGGAAGCAAGGAGCCAGGCTTACGATGGCCTTTCCTGTCTCCACGGCCCAAAAGCTGCTTCCCAGGAGCCCCGCCCAGGAAGCCACCGAGGAACCTCAACCCGGACAAGTCCAGGTGGTCTTCTACATCTTCTCCTGGTCCAAGACACCTGTCCCGCGTCCCCACCTAGTGACCATCGGTCTCCTTGTACACACTCCACCAAAAAGAACTTCTGGCCCCCAGGAGGTTAATCACCTTTGTAGTTCTTTCTCACAGCCAGGCTCTGCGCAGGGCCCTGGGAATGAGATGGTGTGAAAGACACAGCCACAACCCCAAGGGACTGAGGTCAAGCGAGAAGCACCAGCCTCCCACTTGGCGAGGTTAGGGATCACTGTGAGCCCTGGTTTGTCAGCCTGCCTCCAGCCAAGGGAATACCACGATCAGCCACATGGCCAGCCTCAGTTATAGCTCCGTGGCCCTTTTCCCTGTGGTGCCACAATTTTACCTTCTTTCCTCTAAGTATCCAGGAGCTGGAGAGAATTCAGGAGCATCACACAAGAATATTTGGTCCCAGAGCTTCTGTCTCCCCAGGAATAAGCTAATCTTCCTAGAAGGGCAGAATTGGGGTCTTCAGGTCTCCTGGAACTCTGACAGGACTTGGTCCCTTCGCAGATGTGGAATTCAAGACTTGAGAGGGCATGTGATTATTCCAAAGTCACACAGCTAAAGAGAGCCCAGGATTCCCATCTGACTCCGGGTTCTGGGGCTCCACCGGTGATGTCAGGATGTAGGCTGACCTGTCCAGGAGGTCAAGGTCAAGAGCGTTTTCAGGGGTCATGCTGCTGCTGAGAGCATCCTTTTAAGATGTTCCATTTACAAGGTCCACGTCCACGATTTTCATTTGCCATTTAGATGAAAAGCATCATTTGCTGAAGCTACTCTGGGAGCCCAGCCCGTACCCAGGGCTGCCAGGTAGAAGGAGACTGGGAGAGAAAAGAGGTGTTGAATTCATGTTAAGCAAGGCTGGGACAGAAAAATGTTCAGATCTCCAAGATTGAACACAAGATGTAATTTGTCTCTTGCTCATGTTACGTGTCCCACGTAGAGTGGTGGGCAGCTCTGATCCACGCAGCCACTCGGGGCACCAGGCTGACAGAAGATGTGTCATCCTGTAGCTGCACCATCTGGAGCCTGTGGCAGCTGCCCCAAGGGAAGAAAGCTACGAAGGAGGACTCCTGCCAGCTCTTAACTGCCTTGGCCAGGAAGTGACACACACCACTTCTGCTCACAATCTAGAACTCGTTGGATGGCCCCACCTTCCAGCAAGGGAAGTAGAGATGTAGGGCCCATGGTGGAGATTTGGCAAGCACTTCCTGTCTCTGTCACAGACATAATGGTCCCAGCCCTCCCAGGACTTACACATTAACAAGAGAGTGAAGAGAGGCTGCTGAGGAAAAGAAACTGGCCTGTGTGAGTGTGTGTGGCCCTGGTGGCCAGAGGTGGAGGTTTGAGGAGGGAGAGGATGGTGAGGAGGACAAAGGTGTTCAGGGAAGAAGTCCAGTGAGAGATCAGTCTAGAAAGAGGTATCTCTCAGCACTGAAGTGGGCACAGGCAGCATCTCTTTGATGGGTCTCTGAAGAAGGAAGCTGGAAGCCAAACAGGGAAGGAGTCTGGCCAGGTCAATTGGGCCAGAAAACGAGGCCCTCAGAAGACAGCTTGGGAGTGGGTGGGAGCCAGGATGGAAAAGACATTTCCAGAAGGTGACACCCTGGAAGCAAAAACATATTGAGAGGCTGTTCTGGGAATCCTTGAATGAAGACATGAGAGCAGGAGAAGAATGGCACCGAGCAGGGGTCAGACAGGAGCAACATCGAGGGAGCCAGCCAGTCCGAGGACAATGGCCCAGCTGGTGATGGGAATGCGGCTGAGCCCATTAAACCCAACCTCCTGCCACATAAGAGCATCCCAGGAAGTGCAGCATTACGCTGGACAAGAAGGGCTACACGACAGGCACACTGGAAAGGAGAGGGTTTGAGTCATCCTGAAGTCACATTCCTGGCGCTGCTTCGACATCCGGTCAGGGGCCAAGAGCAGCTGGCTTCCCCTTACGAAAGGAGCTGGGCAGCCCTGCCCCTCCCTGCCACTTGACAGCACATAAGGGCACAGGATCTCTCCAGCGCAGAGGGACAGCTGGCACAGAGGGACAGGCCAGAAGCCAGGAGGAGGACTTGCCAGGCTGGCAAAGCCGGATTCCAGAGGGCAGGAGAGAGCAGGTACCCCTCTGCAGAGGCGACAGTGACCCTGCAATGCCCAGCTGTGGACTGTGGCCTGAGGAAGGCAGAGAGTAGAGAGAAAGGACATGGAGTCACGGCAGGGATGAACTGGGGGTGTTTGCTAGGAAAGCACATGGCATAGGCTCCCAGAGTCTGACCGGCTGACTAACCTCACACCTTCAGCTGTGTGGGCTGAAATCCCAGCTGACAGGTGAGTTCATGGCCTTACTGGGAGGCAAAATTTTCTAACAGTCAAACTGATTGACCAGTGAAATGGAGCAGCTCAGGAACAGGGCTGGGGTCCCCATCACTAGAAAGTGCAGACAACCATCACTTACCCCCGTGGTATTTTAAAAAGGCTCATTCCAGACCACACCAAAAGCTCTAGCAATTCTGACACATGGAGTTAGTTGTTTAGAATTCTAGACCGTACAAGTCCTCACTTTGTGGCAGGTTCTTGGTTTTCCCAGCACATTCCCACTGCCAACCCTGAAAAACCCCTTAGTCCCAGGCAAACAGAGACAAGTGAACCCGACTTTGTAGGACCCAAGGTGACAATGTCAAAAGTCACACAGACTCCTTTGAGATTGGGGTAACTCAATGGCTCATGGTTATGATATATGGTATGTCACCATTATGTATTATGACAACTAAATTTTGCTTTTTTTAAGGATTGAATTTTGAGAAATGAGTAGATTCGAGGTTATCCATCTATGAACTCTGTTCTGCCCTACATGAGTTCTAACAGGCTTTTTTCCAGGTAATATAAAGAGCTGAAACCTTAGTTAACATGCCAGGATGCTACATTACCAGCAGCTGCAATGTGTGACCAAGACTGATAACTGATGATGAATTATTTTAGAGTGTTATTACCTAATAAGACACAAGCATCACCTATGATGGCTTCTTACCAAAAGAATTGAACCTGAATCTAAAATTTGTGTCTAATGCTGAGTAGAAGGAAATAACAAGGATGGAGGCACCAATTCAATGCCACTACAAGAGTGAAGTCAACCAAATCCTACACGTGGGAGGCTCTGGGGGACAATTGACTCCAGATGCCCTTTCCTGGAATAGCAGAAAAATTTATGAATGGATTAGGCTACTCGATGCCCTTTGAATTATGAGTGTTTACATTCTGACTGATGGGGATGGGAACTAGTCCCACCTCCATGCACACTCCATCCTCTGTTGCCTCTAGTCCTTTCAGATGGTTTTATTCCCTGTCTCATGAGTTCTGCTCAGTCCTTGATGGATATTCTCTGCAGATTTCTGGCAGCCTCCCCACGCCACACCCTAATCCGTATTCCATCCTGGTCTCCCTGCACTCTACATGCTTGGTTCCATCTGGCCAAGTCAGGAAATTCCCTACACTCTACCTCCAGGCTCCATTTGGAGTCCCCTTGCCTCTGCTGCAGCCTGGAAACTCTTGCCCCGGAGCTCACTTGACCTGTTTCTCTTCTCTCTCCTGTACTAGGACTTTGTTTCTGATGCTTGTCTTAAAATCTGTGCTTTCCTGTGTTTTATTGCTCTGCGGCTGCTGTTGATACCAAATGCTTCCCGCCGTCACATCCCAGGAAGGTAGATACGACAGGGCCCACTGTCCCCTGTCGGCCAAAAGGGAAGTCTTCCCCATGCTTTCAACAGGCAGACGCAGCAGGAATGGCAGTGTGCGTTGCAGAGACCAGGTCTAGTCTTGAAGCCCTGAGTGGTGGTACCACCTGGCAGCAACGTTTCCCCAAAGCTCCAGCCTCAGGCCCCACTTCTGCAGCAGGGCCCGCCCTGCTGGGAGGAGACACATTCTAGCATTTCCACTGGGCCTGCAGAGCTGGCATCAGCCATGCTATTTGTGAGTTTCCATCAGCATTCGTTTCTGTTATCAACACTATATAAAATAAACATTTGTCTGACTTGAGGATTTTGGCTTTCATGGACTGTTTCCCATCTGTCTCTTTTCTCTTTCCCTCTGCCCCTTTCCCTAGTACCATCCCCCCTCCTGCCTCCATCCATGGTGCACTCCCACCCACCCTGATGCCCACATACACACACCACATGCCCTGACTGCACTCTTGGTTTGGGGGAGCACTTCTAGCCTCTTGTTTCTTTGCTTCCTTTGCTCTCTTCTCCCACCTCCCTGAATATCTTCCTTTGCTGGTTGAGCACCAGAATTCTAATTCCAACTCTGCTCTGTGCTGTGCGACCTTGGACAAGGTACAAAAGCCCCTGAGATTTTATTTCCCCTTTGCCATAAATCCCCCAGGTACTGAGGACATGAGAGCAAAGAATGTCCCAGAGCCTCTTCCTGCTGACCACCGGAGGTGACAAGCAGGCAAGCCGATGCTAGAGGAAGTCCAGGGAATGCACAGCTGGACTGGGAGTCTGAGCGCCTGGGTTCCGGCCTAGCCTTGCTGCTCCCGGACTGTCCCTGTGCCTCCTCCCGCCTCTAATCTGCAAAGCAGAGACCATTGTCACAACACTGCTGGATTATGGGATGGGCTTGAAAGCTTCCTGCTTCCTGCCCAGGAAGAAACATTTCATAGGCTGTTGTTGCACGTGCTCAGGAAAGATCGGTGACTCTCTGAGGACACAGACTCTGGCCTGAGAAGTCTTCCCAGGACCTAGCACATACCATCTACTGGCCCAGTGTGTCTGATACAAAGAACAGGGTAGACACCCAGTTCCTAGCTGTGTAATTATTTCATCTTTCTAATCAGCAAAGTAGTTCATGTTTACTTTAGAAAATTGGAAAGAGATAATAAAGTACATTAAAGGAAATAAAAAAATGGCCCATAATCCCTTCATCCTGAGATATCTAATAAGCTTTGGTTAATTTTGTTTCAGTTTATATAAACACACATATATACATACATCCACACACAACTCAGTATATTTTGAAATCACGGTCAGATGTAGCACAACAGCATTTCAGTCGCTGATGGACAGCACGTGCAACGGGGGTCTCATAAGACTCAATACTGCCCTGTGACGTCATCCCCGCTGTCATTTGTATAAGCACACTCTGTGATGTCCACACAGTGAAAGAGCCCGATAATGCATTTCTCACAATGCACTTTCATTGTTAAGCGAAGCCTGCTGCATATACAGCAAGTAAAACATGATGGTGAGCGCCAGGCACCGTGGTGCCCACCTGTAATCCCAGCGCTTGGCAGGCGAAGGCAGGAGGATCGCCACAAGTTCAAGGCCAGCCTGGGCTACATAGTGAGTTCAAGGCCAACCTGAACTACACAGGGAGACCCTGTGTCAAAAAAGCAAACAAACAAACAAACAACAACAAAAAAATGATGGTGATATTTCCACAAGCCACATAGGGATATATACAAAACATCATTTTCTTTGTTTTCCTCCCATCAAACTTCATTTCTGTCTTAAGCCCCATTTTTCCTGAAAGCAGAAAATCTAGCCAAGCCTATCCCAGGTAAATCCAGTCACTTCAAGTTTTTCCTAGGCAGATGCAGCTGACAACTTGGCTGATTTTGACCTTTCCTCCCTTGGTCTCACCTTCCCTGAAAAGCTGGTAGAAGTTGCTGGTGGGGCCATGTGAGGGACTTCAGCAGGGGTGGAGAGAAAGCACCTGGTCAGCTGTCCTGCACCATGCTCGGCTAAGGTCACTGTCTTCCTCTGGCCTGGGCAGCTCAGTCCATCATATCCACAAGTCCCCTTTGAAGGCCACCACATCATGCAACCTTCCACCAATACATACTGTGCTCGTGGAAGCCAGATCTGCTGCCCTCAGGTCACACTGGGCTGTAGGAATGCTGAGAGCTGTGAGACACAGCAGGAGAAGACACCTGAGTCTTAGCCACTTTCCCATCGCTGGGACTGAATACCTTAACTCTCCAGATTTAAAGGAGAGGAAGTTGAATCTGGCTCACAGTTTGAGTGATGTCGGTCTGTGGTTGGCTGGCTCAAAGCGGAAGTAGTGTAGCAGAATACATGGCTGGGTGCTGGTGGTGGCGAAGGGTGGGGCTGTTCACTGCAGGAGGCCAGGACGCAGGGCTTGAAGGGAGGAGCTGCTGGGAGGGAGGTCACACCCGAAATGAACTACTTCTTCCAACAAGACCCTACCTCCTAAGAGCACACCCAGTAGATTAACACTGTTGAGCACAGTGCCACCATGATCTAATCACCTTCCAAGAGCTCCACCTCTGAATGCACAAGACTGGAGTCAGGTGCAGCACATTCTAGGTCTAAACCACAACAACCTGTAACTACCTTCTCAGGCCCCTGGCCAAGTACTGTTACCAATGTACTCTCCATCTAGCTCCCTCCACCCCTCTTTTCCAATTATAATAACAAATATTACTTGGTACTAACAAGGGGCGGGCACTGTTCTGGGAACTTTATGTGTGATACTCACCTCTTCTTCCCCATAGCACTGTCAGATAGGCAGCCTCCTAACTCTTGTGATATAGAAGCCCAGAGAGTCGAGGCATCTCACCCCAAGTCACCACACTGGGCAAATGCAGAACCAGGATCTCCCCAAAACAGCGGAACCCACAGCCCAACAAGTTTCCTGTCGCCATACCCCACAGACTCGCATAGGCACAAGCCACATGTGATCCTGCTTTCTCATTTAAGACGATCACACAAGATCACTTGTTCTCAAGTTGGGGTCTCGGAGAGGCCTGTAGGAAGGGTCAAAGTCCTGGAGATTCACTCATTCACCCTCTACTGACCCACGAGCATGAGGCACCCACTTCGCATCAGGGGCTGAGGGTTCTACAGAGCTGAATGAGGCCTGGTGCTGCCCTAGGAAATCCACGCTTCTGGAGAGGGGCCAGACGCAGAGACAAATGAGATTCTCTGTAAAATGGAGCAAGCTGGTCACTGGCCCGTGCTTACAAAGCTGGTGTGCAGATGAGATTAGATAGCACGTGTAAGTGCTCAGCAGTGTGCCTGCCTGTGTATTGGATAAATGTCAGCTATTAATGGTGTTTTAAAATGTCACCACCCCAATGACCCTGAGCAAAGGAGAAGTGCCACGCTTCCATGACCAGGCCCACGTGAGGGCTAAGAAAGAAAGAAAGGGCCTCGTGAGAGCCAGCAGCCATGGGAGCCACCCATAGATGGCCACACCCCACCATAATGTGACTGCAACGGGCCAGAGAGCCCTGGTAGTCTGCTGCCACAACCAAAATCTCTGTCACATTCCAGCTGCTGCTCCAGGCTGTCACAAGGCAAATGTTCTTGGAAGGGTGGCCCATCAAGCATCCCAATAACACCATCATCCAGGGACATAGCACAGCTTCCTGACTCTGCTCCTGAGTGGCTGAAGGGAAGGGGAGTTGGGCTCCAGAGTTCACAGCCCAAACACATGGCCCCTGCTCTTGGCCAGTGCGCTTGTTCCTGCATTCATGAAACCCACGAACATCTTGAGAACCCTAGACCCAAACAAGCTACAGAATTGGCCCTCCAGGATCCCATGGTCTGAGGGGTGGGAGGAGCCATTGCGTCCTCTCCCACGGGGCTGTTCTGTCCCTTCCCACCTCATGTCCTGGGATGCTGAGGGGCTCAGGGTTGGGGGGTGTCACAGCCTCAAAGGCGGGCTCGGAGGTGGCCTGACGGGGAAGCAGCTGGAGCCAAGGCCCAGAGGAGGGATAATGAGGAGGGATGATGGGGACGGGATGGAGATGGTGAGAAACTCAGTTGGGGGCCATGTAGAAAGTGAAGAACGCCACGCTAAGAGCTATCTGATCACATCCTCAAGTAAAAGATGACCAGGCAGTCTGAGGCGCTGCCAGAGAAAAGCTTCCCCAGACAGTGGCCAGGCACCCAGGATGACACCCCTCACTCTCCAGCTCTGATGTCCACAGATTGGAGGACTGCGCCCCTACTCGCCCACCCGCAGGCCACCAAGCCATCCAGCACACAGATCTCACCTCACTCGTATGCAGCCCCCGACATCCTCCCGGCCCCTCCTAAACCGCCTTCCTGGACACCCTAGCTGCATGGCCCTGCCTGGCGTCTCCAGCTGGTGCCTACACAGAGCTGACCTGCCCTGTCTCTGTAAGACAGTCTCCTCCTGTGGGGCAGAGCAAGGCATAGATGGGGGTGGGGAGATGGGAGGACAAGGACCTACCACTCTGTGCTCAGAAGTCCCCCTGCCTGGTTCCAACCGGGCTGAGTGACCTAGCAGGACCTACACCTTGCTGCACCTCTGTTCTCCATCTTGTGTGGGTTTTTGTTTTGCTGACAGTTCTGGGGATGGAACCCAGGGCCTGGCCCAGGCCAGGCAAACACTGAGTCATTGAGCCACGCACCCACCCTGGCTGGAGTCCTCCCTGTGTGTGCCCTCCGGGAAAGCAGCTTCGGAGCTTCACAGAGACTCGTCCCAGGCTTGACCCCCACAAGGTGCAGCAGTGGGGGGGAGGCGCACCACCGCTGCACCCATTTCACAGCTGGGCCCAGGGAGACAGAGGCCAACAGCTGGGTCTCCTCGCACCCTGATGAAGCCATCTTCCAGCTGTTGCTGAGAGGAGCTCTTCAGAACAGCTGGAGTCCTGCCAGCCCCTGAGGCTGCGCCTGCTTGGCACCAGCCGCTGGGAAAGAAAGCTGCAGAGTGCGAGCCGTTCCCAGAAACTGGAGACCACGCAGCCAGGGGCTTCTGATAAGGCCCGTCTGCTTCCCAAGCTGCCAGCCAGCCTGAAATCACACCGGCCAAGCGGGGGAGAGGGCGCTGTGAGTGGCGGGTCCCATCCCACAGGGAGAGGCCACTTGTAGCCCCTTCGAGCCATCGTCGGAGAGGCACAAGCAGGCTCTGGGTCCTGACGCCAGCAGCTTGCAGGCTCTGCCCCAGGCGCTGGCTGAGGCACAACCAGGACAGGGGCTCTGTGGGGGCAGAGCCGCCCCTCCCTGTCTGCCGGGCCAGTTCCCACACCGCAGTGCTGTCCTCAGAGCCACCGAGTAAGAAAGCTGGACGCAGATCAGTGTCCTCATTTGACCCTGGAAGAAAGGGAGGCTCAGAGCAGGGAGGCAAACTGCTCAAGGTCACAGTGCGTAACAAGGCAGGACTCAGCCGCCTCCTGCGTCACCCCACCAGGCCTTATTTCTTCTCTTGCTCCTCGTCCTCTCCAGCCCTCCTGACCTGATATTAAGGGCCCGGAGAGCTTTATGTGATTAGCTGGAGGTGACGCACAGTGGATCAAGCATCCAACAAGGACACAGAGGAAGAGGAGCTCCAATCCTGGTCCAGCACAAAGCAACAGTGTGGTCCCAAGCAAGTTTATTTCCCTCTCTGATTCATCTCATCTGTCACTTAGGGTTGGCGCCAGGCATCAACCACCCAGACGGGGCTGCAGCAGAGAATGAAGGTGCCTGGGAACGGGACAGGCTTGGCCACAGTCACTCCCTCAGGCTCAGTGTTGGGGTGGCCACTGACTGGGTCAGAACCAACCAAGAACCAAAGGTCCAGGGCAAAGCTCACCATGTCCTTGGCGGGTGTAAATGGGCATGATAATACACAGAAGGTCATCGTCGTAATCTGAGAGCATGCATGAAACGCAGGGAGGGGACCCAGAACTGCACGAGCTTTATGCCCAAAGGATGGGCCAGCCTCCTGCAGATAAGGTGGGAGCCCGGATGCACTGACTTCTTGTCCACACGGAGAAGACTCGGGGTGTGCAAGCACAAAGACACAAAGACAGAGGCCCCAGCAGTGCACCATCTTCCTGCTGGCAAGGAGAGCACCCCAGTATGCTGACTTCTTGCAGGCCAGTTGTGGGGGGCCTGGGGAAGCACTTCTCAAAGCAACTTCTCAAGGAGAGAACTAGATTGGAGGCAGAGAACCACTGAATCTTCGGAAATCATTAGACAGGCAGGCCCAGCCCAAGTCCCTCCTCCAGTCCTCTGCAGCCAAAGCCCATCTGGCAACCATCTAAACCATGTAGGAATGTTCACAGGCTGCAAGGCCCAGCCCGGAAGCTTGAGACCCTCCTTGCCCACCCCCCACATCCGGTGGCCAGGTCGGGTCAATCATGTGTATGGTGAGGAGACCCAGATGGGCCCTTTCTGTCCTCCCTAGGGGGAAAGCAGGTCTCTTTCCGGTGTTTTGATGCTTTCCGAGAGCTCTAGATCTGCGGGCGGTAGGCGGAGCAGGCAGCTCATTGGCTTCTGCGTGTGTCAGTCATGACTGCTCTGCCATGACGGGAGAGGAGCCCAGGAAGGAGGGCAGGCACCTGGCAGGTGCTGCTGCAGGAAGGAGTCAGGCTTCCCAGGCTGTTGGAAGAGGAGAGGAATGGATGCTTTTTCTGTGTTCGTCCTATAGGAATTCCCTCCTGCTCTGCCATAAGAGCGGAGACTCTCTTGCTCAACCCTGGGTCCTCTAAGACCTAGGACATTGCCCAGCACTGTTGGTGCTCAGTAAATACTTGTTGAATGAATGAAAGGAAGTAGGGAAAGAGAGAGAAAGAAGAGAGGATTAAGGTCTCCTTGCCCAGGAAAAGCTAAAAAACCAAAGGAACAGAGCGAAGGAGGCTGGAATTTGGAGGAAGGGCCAGGAGCAAAGCATGCTGCCCCCTCACAGTAGGCCAGCTGGTTACAAATCCTGCTGGAGCAGGCCAGGCTTGGCCCTTCTTAGAGTCTGAGCACCACGCATAGTAAGGAGTCTCTGAGCTCACTCAGTCTCTTCTAGCCTGTGAGTGTCCTTTCTGCAGAGGTCAGATGGGCAGTTAGGTTTTCTGTTCAACACACCGCCAGTAACACTGGAATCACCATGTGTGTTGGGCAGTTTTTTCTCTCTGTGACAAACTGCCTAACACAAACAGCTTAAAGGAAGAGAAATTTATTTTGGCTCATGGTTTCAGAGGTTCAGTCCATGGATGGCTGGCTGCATTGCTTTTAGGCCTGTGGGAAGACAAATTGTCATGGCAGAAGGTCATGGCAGAGGAAAGCTGCCCACCTGCTGGCAGTCAGGAAGCAGAGAAAGAAAGAGGAAAACCAGAGAGGGAGGGGTTGGAGATCAGACACGGTCCCCAAGGTCACACCCTTGTGATTCACTCCTTTCAACTAGGTCCCACTTCCTGTTTCCATCCCAATAAGGCCATCAAATTATGATCTGATCAATAGATTAACTCACTAATGAAGTTACAGCTGATCACTTCCCCCAAAGCCCATCAGCTGGCAGTCAAGCCTTTGGCACATGAGATCTGAGGGACAGTTCATACCCAAACCATAACACTACCCATCAGGACCATCATACCAAGAAAACCTCTGCCTCCCCAGCAGTTAAATAATCCCACAGGGGAGACATAGGGGCGAGAGCCGAGTCCAGGCACACACAGGCTGCCCAGCATCCTGCAGGTGGAGACCCTCTCCAGCTCCCAGAGTCTCCTCCCCAAGGACCTCTGCAATTGCCCCATCAGGAAGCAGCCTTCTCTTCCTGCCCACCCTGGCTGCTGCTCTGGCCTCACGCCAGATGGTTAATGCCGCTCCTTGAGTTTGGAGCCGAGAACTAAACACAGTCTCTCAGGAGCCTTGGAGGGAAGCTGGCCAAGCACAGGGGAAGGATGAGCAGGCCCATCTCCCTGCCAAGGACAGACTCTGTTCACAAAAGGAATAGCCATCCTCCAGAGATGTCACAGCGCTTTCAGAAACGCAACCCAGGCAGGGAGGGGGCTTATTCTGGGCCATGTGCTGGATTTTTCAAACCCACCATCAAGCTCCCCCTGAAAGACTCTGGGCTGCCAACTTACTCGGGTCCCGCCCTCTTCCTGTGCCCCTGAAGACCTTCCTCTGCCTCACCCCTTCCATCACAACTAACTCTCTGGGGAGAACTTGGACATCACTCCAACTCGGGTAAGTGGTTAATAACCTCTTAGTGTATCATCCCTCTGCAGGGATTAGCATTGGCAGGATCCAGGACTTTACAAGAGTAGCAAAGCAATAATGAAGGGATTTCAGCCAATGACCAGCAACTGGAGAGACTATCCCGGTATCTGTAAGCCCATCCGGACATCATTATTAGCAAAAATGACAGTTTCTTTCTTCCAGCTTTACCATTAGCTTGCTGCGTGGATATATCATGATCCCTGCTGGCCTCATGTCTCTTCTTTACCAAGGGGTAGTGCCTGTACTCTCATCAAATTTTTACGAAGGTCAGATGCAACATGAAGTCGCCTACCTGCTGCAGAGTGGGTGTGCCATGGCCATTTCTTTCCATCCTTCCACGTCCCAGCCCTTTCCATGGAGAAGTAGGCAGAGCAGGGTCTAGAACAGGATGCAGGGAAGGCGTGAGACCTGTGCACTTGAACCCTGGTTTCTCCCCACAGCCTAAAAACTAGACCTTGAAACTGTCCCAACCCTCATGTGACATTTCACCCCAGGCCAGCCTGAAAGTAGGAGCCAGCGTCACAGACAGGGGAGGCCCGTCATAGAGAGATAGGTTCCCACCCCCAGTCCCTTGCTCCATATCCTGAGAAATCGCCAACCTTCAGCAGGGCTTTTTAAGTCATAGGGAGGTGGTCTGCAGTCACTACCCTTCTCCATCTAGCAGCAACCCTGGTCTTCTGTTGATCTCTAGCCACCATAAAGCTCAATAACTTAAAGCAAACATTTGTCTTCGTCTCCTGCTTCTGTTACATGACTGGGCCCAGTGGCAGTTTGTCCTCCAGACGGCCCACGGGATCACAGCCAGTGGTCCTCTGGGAGGGAAGTCACTGGAAGCTGGGACTGGCCTGGTCCTCTCAGATGGCTGGCTCATAATTCTGGGCTGTCCCCTGGGGACAAGGTCCAGGCTGTCCACCACGGCACCTCCACAGAGCCTCTCTGTGCAGCTTAAATATCTTGTAGCATGGCAGCCAGCTTCCCAGAGCGGGTGTCCCAAGACAGAATCCCAAGGTACCCAGGCAGAAGCTGCAGGGCTTCTTAGAGACTAATCCAGAAGTCTCATGCATCACTTCCACTGCATTCTACCGCGCCATCAGACCCGGCTTCAGGTCAAGAGGGAGGAGAGCCCACCTGTTAATGGGGGAGAGGAGAGTGTGGCACGGCGGCAGGACATAGGCATCTCTGGAAAGCACAGCCTTCCTTGCACGCCCACCAGCCTTCCCAGGAGAAGGACCTCTGCTCAAGTGGGAGGGAAACAAGCGCCACCCCAGGAGTCAGACTGACCTGAGTCTTTCTTGCAGTGCCACCAGGATAGACAGCTATCCTCTACACTGGCAGAGTTGCAGCTAAGTCCCTGCAGGTTGCCGGGAGCTCCCCACCCACTTAGGGAGATCTACGGACCTGCTTCTTCACCCTTACAGGACACGCACTCACTGAGCACCGCACTCGCTCATTCACCAGCAGTACCCTAAAGGCCTGCTCAGGTGGGCCAGAGATTTGAACCGGGGCAGGGGCCACAGGCTCAGTGGAAAACGCACATGGACTCAAACAGGTACAAACGGTGCACAGAGCAGCAGTCCCTGGAAGGGATGGATCCAACAGGAGCATGGGAAGGGGAAGGGTCTGCTCTGATTAGAGAAGGAGAAGCCAGGGAAGCTTCTCTGCCTCCCAACTAAGCCCCTGAAGGATCCGTGTCAGTCTCCAGGAGGTGGGGAGACAAGAGGAAAGGCCCCAGTGAGGAGGGGGCAGAAGGCGGGCAGACCCTCCACGCTGGCTGCCCAGGGAAGGAGGAGAGGAGCGGGCATGGGTGTGCCGGCGGGAAACGTGGCTGGGGTGAGAAGCAGGGGTCCAAAGGCCATGAAACGCATGAGCTTCAAACCCCAGGGAGCCTTCGAAGGACTCTGCCATGATCAGATTCGTGTTGGAGATAGACGGCCAGGGTGTGAGGGGAGGGAGGATTGTAAGGATCCTCCCCAGGACAGCATGGTAGTGTGGTTTTTATTTTGTTGGTTGCCTACTAGATTCCAGGCCCTGTTCCGAGCATTAACCTATTCAGTATCATGACCGCTGTGTCTGTGGAGGATTGTTGTCATCTCTGTTTGACGGAGGAGCCACTGAGGCTCAGAGAAGGTGAGTTTCTGGTCCAGAGTCCCCAACCAAGGAAGCAGCAGCTATGCAAGCAGAACCCAGCGGCCGACTTTGCCTGCTTCACTATGCGGCTTGCCCTGGGTGGCTCTGCTGCAGGTGACAGACTCACACAGCAGGGCTCTGGAGAGAGGTGATGAGGCAGGTGTGTCCTGCGCCCCACTGAGCGCCAGACCCGGGCAGGCCGTGACTGCACAGAACACAAGAATGGAGGCCAGGCCAGCACGGAGCACCCGTCATCGGTCAGAGGAATTGTTAACCTGCTTGTCCTGCAGGGACATGGCCAGCATCGTAGCCGCTGCTCTTCTCCAGGCACCATGGCAGCCGGTCCTCCCAACGCCGAGGACGGTGACTGAGAAGTAAGGCATGCGCCACTGTGACAAGTGAGCCTCCTCAGAGACCCATGAGACAGATGCAGGCGCGTCTCGCCCTGGCTGCTGCCGTGTCCAGGGACCCTGAAGCACGCCTGCTGCTCCAGGGCCCCCGAGCACCTGTGTCCCCCTCCCCTGCTGAGCTGAAGGGAGGCACCCTCGGGAAGCAAACTTCACTTTCGGAACAAGACGCCCTGCTGGAAGGCTGGCAGCAGCGGAGCGGATGGTGTCACTTTGGAGCACATGGGGTCTGTGGGAATTGCCTGGGGGCTGGTGCAGAGAGGAAAGCAGATGCTGGATGGGGACACGTCGTGCTTCACCGGCAGTTAGCACAGCTCAGTCCCTGGGCATAGAGAGACGCGCTCGCTGGCATCGGGAATTGGAGCAGCCCAACCTGTCATCTCATTAAATCCTCAGTCACTGTCCCTATTGTCACAGAGCTTCAGCTGGCTCCCTGCTCTTCCTTCCTGCACTACACACCAGGGAGACCCAGGGTACCAGGGAACGGCTCCTGATCATCGCACTGTGCCCGGAGCGCCACACCTCCCAGCCCCCGGCATTAAGCACCCTCCTTATTCACAGTTACGTCTTTGTGGTTCCAGCCAACCATGGCATGAAAACAGTAAGTGGAAAATTCCAGAAATAAACCATGCGTAAATTTTAAATTGTGCACCTGTTTGCGCAACGTAACACAGTCTCCCACTGTCCTCTGCCCTGCCCTGGACACGAATCATCACTTTATCCAGCATATCAACACTGTATATGCATCTGCTTATTAACTACATTAGTCACTTTCCCATAGCCAGAACAAAATACCTGACACCCACAACTTAAAGGAGCAGAGGTTTGTTTTGGCTTGTGGCTTTTTGAGGATTCAGTCTATAGTCGCCTGGCTCCAGTGCAGAAATGGCATGATAAAAGGGCCTGGGTGGAGGAAAGCTGCTCATATTGTGGTAGCCAGGAAGCAGGGGGAGAAGGGAGGAGCTGGGAAAGGAGATACACCCCTGAAGTCACATCCCTTGTGACCCGCCTCCCCTGACCAGATCCTACTTCCCAACAGCACGTTCAGCTGTGAGCTCGTGATTCGACTGCCTTCCTCGGAGCACATGCGGCTTTGGGGGACGGTCTCAATATAAACCATAGCGCACTGTGTGCTTCAGTCACACCGCCTATCTGCAAGCAAAGGAGATGCTGGGAGAGAAGGCAGACTGGGGTCACATAGCTCAGCTCACCGAAGCAGGCGATAAATATACAAAAATGCAAGAGGCAAGTTCTAGACTCTTTCACAAAGATGTCTGTCCCTAAACTGAACCCTAATTTTAAACATTCCCGAATAAAATGCACCAGGCAGCTTATTCCAGATCCACAGAGCCCTATCTTGTCACTATGAGCCTGGGACACCCTGTCAGAGGTCACTGCTGGGGACACAACTGGACCAAACGGGAAGCAGCGTGACAGTGCCGGCAGCGGGACTCCGGAGCCTGGATGTCTTACGTATCCTCCGTGCAGAGCACAGCAGCCACATGGCAGTGTGACCCATCGAGAGTCTTGTCCCAGGCTCCCTCCCCTTCCCCATCACACTAGCATTCAAAAGTTCTTGTCACACTAAGCCCTGACCAGTCTCAAGTCCCCAGAGAGATGTCCAGGAAAGAGACCTTGTGGCCTGGCTCCCTGGACTTCGGCCTGGCCCAGAAGCCAGCCTGGCAGACAGCCTGCCTTGTCCAACTGGCAGTTTGGGCTTAGAACTAACTTCCTAGAGGCAGAAGGAACCAAGGCCTTGATTTCCTAGTCTGGAAGAGGAGGTTTTGTTTCTTTTGTTTAAATCACAAAACTGTATTACTGTGTGGAAAAAATGAGGGGCCCTGTATCGATCATGTGTCCTGTCCTCTCTGGGTCACTCACTTTTCCATATGATGAGTGGAAAGGCTGTCGCACAGAATTTGGGGTGCAGGAAGCCTTCTCAAAAGTCCTCTCAAAGGCCTATCCGGGCTGCCTTGGACCAGGAGCAGATCACTGGATCCTTACAGCTGGTGAGCCAAGATTACCAGCCAGGATTAGCACAGCTCCTTCAGCTGCTCTAGATACTCAAGTGAGCCAGCTTTTTCAAAGAGAGGAGAGATGAGGACTCAGGAGCAGTGGGATCCAGGCACACAAATGTGCTAGGTTGCTCTTTGCATTCTCCATCTCTTTTTTACTCGATATTAATTTCATTTTTCCAGTTCCAGTTTCTCAATAGGATGAAATACTGATCACAGGCATTTCTGGCTTATATCTACACAAATGGATACAAAAAAAGAATAATAAGCTCTTCTAGACCCGCTCGAGTGGCAAAAAATCCTGGAGCAGGATTGGCCTGGCTTGCAGCACAGTGACCAGAAGAGCAGACGGTAAGTCCAGGAGAAGCGAGGTTAGGGGTGGGGGGAAAGATAGTGGCACCGGACCTCTGCTGGTGAAGATCGCCGGCTGCCACCTCTGCCAGGTCAGGGATGAGCCAGTGCTCTGAAAGGTGGCATCTGCTGCCTGGGCACCAGCAGGCTGTGCCAGCAAGTACCACATGTGGCAAGGAGGGGACTACTCTGTCCGGGGGGGGGGGGGGGGTCGGTCTGGAGGAGGCAAATGAGTCCTCTCCTAAGTGCCCCCAATTCTTTCTCCTGGTCTCAGAGCCGCTGGATTCCAACTCAGTAAAGGCAGTGGGGTGTCATGGAAAGCCTGTGTCGTGGGGTCAGGAAGCCTGGTTTCCATTCTGCCCCCACTGTGTTGCGTGCCCTAAGGCAGAGTGCTGTCTTCTCTGGGCCTGTTCCGCTGCCACTGCAGAGCCATGGAGGTGGGCTAGTCAGTGTCTGCAGCCCTCCTGGATCCTTTGCGGAAGACACGGCTAGCTCGACCTGACATTGTCACGTTTAACTCTTCCCCAGCTGGATCCACCCAACCCGTCCTCTTGGCCACACTTCCCAGCCATCAGTCCTTACAAGCTCTGCCACCTACAAACCAGCTGCAGACAATGACACTCTCTCGGCAGTGATGAAAAGGAGGCATGTCATAGCAACACGCTCCTCAAAGCGCCCCGCCAACCAGGTTCTGTGTAGGAAGCGTCTGACCTCCGGCCAGCTTAGCTCAGGTGAGTTAACAGAAGGCTGCCCTTTGCCCCTCGAGGGTTCTCTTCCAGGTTTGTGTCAAGCAGTCTCCAAAGAGAGAAGCCACAGGATGACAGCCCCAAGGAAGAGAGGTGACTGCCCGAGGTCACGCCCAAGTTAATGTTGGAGACAGAGTCTCAATCTAGGGTTCCCCAGCCTTGGTTTTCAGTGTGGGCTGAACTGGTGCCACCTTCTGGAGAGACCATGACACAACCAGACAGTAGAACAGCCCTCCCTGGGACTCGGCTCCCTTGAGGGTCTTGTCTTACTCCCCCACACACCCCACAGTCCCTGGGTGGGGGAGCCGGCTCTGCACACTCTTTCTGCCGTTGCCTGCCTTCCCGGAGCTGGGGTAGCTGCGGGGTCATCCTGCAGCGTGCTCGTCACTCCTTCACCTTCCAGCCACATCTCTCCCTGCTGCTGCTCCCGGTGATCATGTATCCCTCCTCCCAAAGCTGTCAGCGACACGGTGTCGTGCTCAGGACAAAGCAGACAGCGCTTCCTGCGGCGCACCTGACCACACGGCCTGGCCCCTGCTAACTCCTCAGCTTCTCTCCTCATCCGGCGTCCCTGCTTCAGCTTCAGCCACACCAGCCTCCCTGTATCCCTCAGACCCTTCCCACCTACGGCAGGTACCTGTCATCCTCCTCATCTGACTCTCCACTGGGCATACCCCACACTTTGCTCTGTCCCCATGTCACCTCCTTAGAGATGCTTCCCCACCACCCCATTAGATCTAACTTCGTGTCCCTGAATGCTCTATCCTAAGACTAATCCTTTTTCTCCTAAAGCACTTGTGATTGCCTGAAATCTATGAGGTATTCAGCTAGCTGCTGACTTTACTATCTGTCTTCCCACTGAGAACGCACGTCTCATCAGGGCAAAAGCTATGTCCCATCCAGGGCTGTTCCCTTACTCCTAGAACAGGGCCCAGCCCATAGGCAGCCCACCACAACTCAATCAGCAAGAGAACAATTGCAATAAAATGACAGCTCAGAATCAGAGGGAGCTAGGATGCCCCTAGTGCATGTACTGCGGATCTTATTTGTGAAGTCCTCGTCTGTGTAAATGACGGGAGTCATTCAAAACCAGGATGTTGGCACCTTTCAATCACGCCACCACATGTGATCCTGCAGAAAAAAGTACTTCCTGGTGACCAATCAGACAATGAAATGAAAAAAAGGGTTGCGTTGATATTGGCATCAGAAAGAATAGTTAGGAATCCATTTAACAAAAGAAGCGCAAGTCTCATATGCTGAAAATACAAAACTGTTGAAGGAAATGAAAGATGTAAATAAATGGGAAGACAGCGTATGTTCATGGATCGGAAGACTTTGTATCACTGAAGTAGAAATGCTTCCCAATTGATCTAAAGACACAGTGAAATTCCTAACAAAATTTCAGCTGGCTTCTTGGCAGAAATGGACAAGCTGGTCCAAAATTCATTTAGAATTTCAAGGGACCTAGAATAGCCAAAGTTGGAGAACTCACACTTCCTGATTTCAAAACTTACTTCCAAGTTACAGTAATCAAGACAGTGTGGTACTGGCATAAGAACAAACATGTAGATTAATTGAATCAAATCGGGAATCCAGAAATAAATTTTCACATTTACAGTCAATTCATTTTCAGCGAGGGTGCCAAAATGATTCAATGGGGGAAATAATAGCCTTTTCAACAAAATGGTTCTGGGACAACATGTAAAGAATGAAATTGGATTCCTATATCACACCATATGCAAAAAATTTCCAAAAGTGGATCAAAACTCAAACTGTAAAAGATAAAAATATAAAACTCTTAGAAGAAAATACAGGGGTAAATTTTTATCATCTGAGATTGGACAATGGTTTCTTAGATATGACCCCTAATGTGCAGGAGACAAAATTAAAAGTAGAAAAATTGTACTTTATTACAGTGCAAAATGTCCACGCTTCAAAGAATATTATCAAGAAAGTGAAAAGTCACCCCGCTAAATGAGAGGAAATATATTTATGTCATACATCTGATAAGGAACTTGTATGTAGTGTATATAAAGAACTCTTGCAACTCAAAAATAAAATGGAAAATAATCTGATTAAAAATGGGCAAAGGATCCTGAATGAAAATTTCTCCAAAAAGATTTATAAATGGCCAATAAGCACATGAAAAGATGCTTAGCATCTTTAGCCATCAAGGAAATATAAATCAAAACCACAAATGAAACACCACCTCATACCCACTAAGAAAATTAGAATCAAAAAATTAAATAACAACATTTGGCAAAGATATAGAAGAAAGAAAACCCTAATACACTGCTGGCAAGAGTGGAAAATGGTCTCATCACTTTGGAAAAGAACTGGACTGTTCCTCAAATGATTAAACAAAGAGTTAACTCACGACCCAGCAATTCTACTTCCAGATATACAGAGTAATACCTTGGTTCGTGAACTTAATTCGTTCCACGATTCTGGAGAAGATGGCCACGTTCCTGTTCGTTACCTGATGTGGACTTTGCAAACAGAAGCAAAAGTTTGCCGAACGCTTCTGTTTGCAAACTAAATTGTTCCAGAAAAGAAGCATTCATGAACTGAGGTGCCAATGTACTCGAGAGAAATGAAAACATGTCCACACAAAAACTTGTACGTGAATGTTCATAAGCAACATTATTCATAGCACCAAAACGTGGAAACAACCCAAAAGCACATCGAGGGACAAATGGATGAACAAACATGGTATGTCCCTGCAAATGAGTACTTTTTAGCCATGAAAAGAAATGGTGGGCTGATTTGTGGTACCACAAGGGTGAATCATGAAAACATTATACTGAATGAAAGTCGGTCACCACAAAAAAAAAACACAAATTATATGATTTTATTCATGTGAAATATCCAGAACGAGGAACTCAGACTTAAGATGAGAACAAACATAAATTAGTGATTACTTAGGGATACAAGAGTTAAAGCAGGGCACAAGATTTCTTTTTGAATGACAGAAACGCTCAAAAATTGATTGGGAAGATGGTCACACCGCCCTGAATATACTCAAAAGCATTGAATCGTACACTTTTGATGGGCAAATCTTAATACTGCTATTTTTAAAAAGAAAAAAAGGAAGAAATAACCATGCCAGACAGAATAGGAAATCCACTCCGCAGCTCCTCCTTGTAGAATTGCCCCAAGGACAATCCCAAAGTCACAGGTCCTACAGCCATCCTAATGGGCAGCCCCCATCAAGTGAAGGAACGGGGCCAGGACCAGCTCTTCATTTTCTGTAAACTTGGAGGAAGGCCCTGCAAACGTGTGGACCAGATCAGGGGCCCAGCTCATCCAGGTGTAAGGACAGGAACATCTGAGGAGCTCTTCTTGTGCTACATGACACATCTCATGTGGCCAGTCCAGTTAACTTCAGGTCCTCCTGGAGCCCATGTCAAAGGGCACCGTGAACATGACAGAAAGGGTGCCAGATCCACCACTAATGTCTGCTAGGGGGATGGAGTGTGAGCGCCCAAGCCATGATTCAGTTCACCCCTTCCTGGCAGGAGCAGAACTGAGCCACTGGGGACAGGGAAGGGCCAGCAACTTGGAGCCCAGGGTGGATCGATTCAGTCTTAGCCTGGCCCCTGTGGCCATCAGCACTCGGTCCATGTTTGCCTCTTTCCGCCTCACTTCCTGCCACGCCCCCACCCTGGCTGATGCTATAGCCATGTGCATTTCTGCCAGTGCCTGGACCATGCAGCTCTTGGGTGTCTCTCCTGCAACTACTCTTTTCTCCCCAAAGCCCGCAGCTACCGTGGGAGAGAAATGTTGTCGTCCTCATTGGACAGATAATGACACCGAAGCTCCAGGAGGTTACATCCTTAGCACAGATCTACCATGGCAGAGCCAGGATTCCAAACCATCCGCCTCAGGGGCCTGTGTTCCTCCCACAGTCCCAAGGGGTCTCTACCAAGGTACAACTTCTCTTTCTTCCTCCTCAGTCCAGTGCACTCAAGGAAAAACAATGAAGGAAAGGTGGCTCGGAATGAAATCTCTGAAGTTCCTCGAGGTCACCATCAGCCTGACCCTTGGACTCACTACACCCTTTGGTGGGTTCTCCACTCTGCCCCTACCACCGGCCATTGCCATATTCCTTCCCTTCAGCTAACGATTCAGAAGAGACTCCCTTGTGCCATTGCCTCTGCTTCTCCAGGTTCCCCTTGTTTGTCATCTCGGTGCAGCCTGACTACCCCAACTCTCTGCCTCTTCCGTTACCAACAGGTCTTTAAAATGCAAACCCAGCATGCTCTGAATTCTACCCGGGGCTTCTTGCAGCAGGGGACTTGGCCCTCTTCTCTCCCCTGAACTCCCTGTCTCTGCCTGCTTAGCAAATGCCTCCCCCTGGTCCTCTGGATGGCAGCACAGCTGGGACGGGGTGGTACCTGCTGCCTGTGTCCTGCTGCAGGCGAATAGCAGTGACTCCCCACCTCTGGCTCAAGGATCCTCTGAGCCTACCCCTCAGATGACCTGCAAACAAGGCCAGAACACAGAGGGCCTGCTGCTCCAGGGACAAGCAACAGACGCAGGCGGGAGCTGTGTGGCAGACATGGCAGGGGAATGGCTTGTCCTTGGGAGGGAGAATTTTTCGGAAAGCTTTATGGAACGCTCTCCATGGTTCCTTAGAAGGTCCTGGAGGGCTTGAGTCCCTTCACTAGGCATGTATGCACTCTTTAGTGGTCTTCCTGCCTCCTCCTTCACCCCATAGTAATGAAATCTCCCTGAGAGAAAAGGCTACCCAGACCCTAGCTCTATCCCGGTCCAGAAGCCAGGGCTATCTGGCCCACTGCTCCATGCTTTGCAAAGGTTTGTGGGTCAAAGAAGCAGCATTCATGCCACTTTCTTCAGACTCTGAGCAAGGTTCTATGTCCCACTGTCCTTGTGTGGCCCTGCCCCAGTGGGATTTGGGCAGGATTAGGTCGTCGAGTCCCTGGCTTTCTCTACACCAAGGCAGCAGATCCACGGGGCTCAGTGGGGAGACGGGCACTGAGCCATTCTGCAAACACTTCAGCCCAGCACTGCTGTAGGCGAACTTGTACACGGCCTGCTCTCTTCAAGGAGTAGGAATCAGACAGTGGGCCGACGAGAACGTCTGCTCTCTCCTGGGTGATCACCTGAGAAGGGGGCCTCTTCTCACACACCCCTTCTTGTTAGATTTCCAGAGGAGCCCAGGAAAGACCAGTGGCAGCATCTGTGGCTTGGGATGCCAGAGAGGATCCAGGGACGGCCACAGGTCAACCTCCCCCAGGTCCAGGAGGAAAAATCCCAACTCGGGGAGCATTTGCCCACCCTCCGCCCTGCCAGCACCAAAGAAGACAGAACAGTCCCCGTCCCAAAGTAGGTCTCTGTCCTCAGGTGACAGTCTAGCGGGAAAATATACCTAAACCCTGACTTCTGGTGCCCAAGTTCCTACCGAGAAAAACAATAGTAATTAAGAAAATTAGCTCACATTCATGGAGGGCTCACTCTATTTGCCAGGTTCGCATTTGAAGACAAGCATTTTGAAGACATGAAATTCTTTACAGCCCACAGTCGCCCTGCGGTGGCACACTGGGACCAGTTCTTACCAGCTCACGAGGGCCGGTTGTTACATTTTCAGGAATTTTACAAGCTGGGTGTTAAATATGGCTGTTATTAAAAAATTAAATTACATAAATTCACAATTAAATTATACTGAACACAAAAGCAATGAAAACTCGGAAGTCATCACTTCCCAATTGTCTCGCTGTGTTCCATTGTCCTCCGTGCCCTCGGGTGGATCCCACCCATGGTGTCTTCGTGGTGGGAATATTGTACCATGGTGGCTACTGGGCATCCCTTCAAGATCTGTGTTTGGTGACGTCAGTGTGGTAAAGGACAAAGGCTGAAGATCAGGGCTTGATTTCTTTGTTGTGGCTGATTTTCCTAGACTCAAGAAAAGGATGCAGAAAACATTTATCATCCAGTTCTGCAAAGACTGTTCTGCTTTTGACAAATGAGTGAAGTTTATGCACGCTTTCCATGTTTTCATTTTTTCCGTAATACAAGGTAAGAAAAAATACCAACTTCCGGGCAGAAACGGCATCCAGCGAGCCAGTGTGAAACATTTCCTAGTGTGTATGGCCTCCAAGGAAGGGGCCACCCCCATGAGCCTGTTTTACCTGGAGGAAGCTTCTTTTGAGGCGCAGGGTCCTTCCAGCCTCTGTCCACAAGTCGCTCTGACACTCCAGCACGCAGTCACAAGTGGCTCTGACACTGCCCCTAGAAAAGTGGGGCTGGGCCCTTCTCCTTCTGAGCCCTTGCATAGGTTGGTTCCTCTGGCTGGGGAAGCCAGGAAGGCTTCATGGAGGAGGTGGTGTCTCTGCCTAATGCTGAGAAAGGAGTGAAGGTGTATAGGGCAAAGGCATCTTACATGGCCCAGGCGCCCTTCTTGCCCCAGAAGCCCCTCCTGCCCATGTGCAGAGCAATTACTGCGAGAACACAGAGGAGGAGGCCCCACCTCTCCAGCACCCAGTGGGGACCCCAGTAAACGTGCGGGCTGCAGGCTCAGGCACATCACCCAGGTTTGAGACCCGCAGTCACGCCGGCTGTGAGCCACACTATTGCTGCTCCAGAACTATCTCTGACCTACAAAACTAGCAATTTCATATGTTCCACCCTAACAGCCTCTCTGTGACTGTGTAAATGGGGTTAATAGCAGCACCACTCTCCCAGGATTGTGGAAAAAGTAAGTGAATTAACACCTGTGTGCCCACCTCGGCTAGAGCCCAGAATGCAGCACGCAGGCTGTGACAGCAACCAGCACTCACTTCACACCTACTACATCTGTCCAGCACTGCCCAAGCGCACTCCCCGCCCGGCTCCCCCAGCCACCTTGACAAGGAGTCCTGGTCTCATCCCCATCTCACAGAGGAGAAGGCTAAGCCACAGGCAGGTGGTAAACTGAGTCTACACCACAAGAGCAGGAGGCGGGTTTCCACCCAGCAGTCTGTGCTGTCACACTAGGACCCCTGAGGGCTGTCAGTGCTCACTACCAGGGACAGTCCCACTGGGTGATAAGGGGACCCATTTCCCTAGAGCATCGGGGTTTTCGGCTTCAGCGGTCAGAAAGATGCACTGGAGTCTGATGGGCACTCTGCTCCTGTCATCAAGTCTGATTCCCGGGAACTTTTGAGAAGGATGAACTCTTCTTACTTCCACTTTCAATGTTTCACCCAAATCCGCTTTCAGCCAATTCTGAATCAACCCACAGAGAAGGGGATTCTGGGAAATTTACCTAACCCACAGAAGCCAGTCCATGGTGGAAGGCAATTCTGAGGATCGTGTCACCCAGTGAGTTCAGAGAGGGGTGGTCTGGCCTTGCCCAGCATGTTTTCTGTGTTCCCTTCTCCCGGCAACCAAGACCCACTATGCTGAGAAGAGCCCATCCCTCACCACGGCATTCTGTACCCTCTGACATCTGCCCCCAGCCCCTCCTTCGGGGTGGCCCCACTTGATTCTTGCCTTCTCCAAATATGCGAGGCCCCTTCCTGACACCAAATCTTAATAGACTGTCCCCCAGGCCAGCAGTGTCCTTCTGTACACCTTTGCTGGCATTGGCATGGGCACTATTGCCTACCCGGGTCCATGGACCTGGTCTGTGTGTCCATCCCACACAACTCAGGGGCTCAGGGGACACTCACAGTGTCGTTCCCAGGGTGGGTTCTATTAGGCTCAGGCAGCAAAAACAGGGTCACCATGGTGACTTTTTGTACCAAGGACAGGTTCTTCTCCAAACTGGCCCAATTTGATTACAGTCCATGCCTGGGCACCTGATGACTATTGTCTCCCACCGCCCAACAACAAGAACACAGAGTGCAGTGTTGCCTGCCACCATCTCTTGTCTGTAGGATGAAATCCACAGCAGAAAGAGAAGGAACCTGAGTCTGGGCGTCCTGGCGGAGCTGCTGTCAACACGCTATCTGTGTTGGGGATTATTTTTGTACAAATTGTCGCCTGTAATCCCGAAAGCACCTTGGCAGCTAAAGCTGTGTCTTGACCATGTGTGGCTCTCTATTCACACCCTCCAAAGCCCGTGCCAATGCCGCCCCTTCCGGGGATCCCTCCCTTGTGTGAGTCCAAGGCCCGAACCTTTACCTACTCCAGCACTTGGGTTTCAGAGGTGTCGCCTCCCCTCTGAGTGGCTGAGCTCTTTAAAAGCAACCGTCTTGCTGAGACTAGAGGAAGATCAGTGCGCCTGCTGGCTGTCGACTCGCATTTATTCCCCAACGTTCAGCAAATTTTTGCTGAGTGCCTCTAAGACAGTGATGACCAGGCCGAGGGACACTGGTATGCAGGGGTCTGGGGGACAGACTTGGCTCTAGTCAGAGGCAGGACATGGCTCCACGGAGGGAGGAGCCTGATTTGGGCTTTGAGGCCCTGCACCTCCCTCTGCACGTGCTCCTGGGGAGCGGGCTCAGGGGAGCAGAGAGGCGGAGGACTGAGCAGGAAAGAGAATACCACAGGCTGAAGCCCAGATGTTGGGACAGGATGCATCTGAGACAGAAGCCACCCTCCTGCGACTTTGCAAAAGGAGCAAGCATCCACTGCCCCTCCATTCAGCAGGGCTACCTGTGTACTCTCCTGTGTACATGGTGTAGACAGATGTTAACATCAGCTGTGGGGCTACAGGTCTAAGCCCAGGCACAAGCTGGCTGGTGATATCTAGGGCAGAGAGCAGTGTCTCTTCAGTTTCTGGAGAGGCTGTGCTAAGTTTGTGCAAACCTGACCTCTCCGGATGGATCCCATCTGCTTCCCAGATCGCCCCATGGAGCTTCTTCTCCTTGTTCCTCTGCCCTGCACCCTAGAGGCTGTGAGCAGTGCTGCATCCACAGGACAGGTGCTGTGAATAGTTCAGACATGGAAGAAAGGAAAATGCTTGCTCACAGGCCACACATCAGGCAGGAACCCGACTCCAATTTCTGGGGCCAAAAAGGGCTCTGTTCACTCACGGAATCCAGAGGGGGTGGGATGATCAAACCCAGGAAAGCAGGAAATGGCTGGGCCTCAGAACAACAGGGGCCATCGGCCTCCATGTCTCGTCTCTGCTTCGTCTTCTCTGCAGCCAGTTCTAAGCAAGGCCCAAGCTAGAGCATTTGCCTGAGACAGACTCAGCGTGGAAGTGAGCCCATCCCAGAAGCAATCCACATCCATGGGCAGGTGGGAAAGATTATAATCACCTTGACCGAGGACATGTTGACCATCTCCAGATCAGCCAACCAGGACCAGGGAAGCAGAGTCCTAGAAAAACGTGGCAGCATGTATGGGAGCCTAGTGGTGGGGACAAGGAGCATAGACATTTCTAGAGGAGGGAGGATGTTTAAAAAGAGGACTCTCCCAGATAAAGTGAGCAGAAGTTAGGTAGCATCACAGGTCAGAAGGCAAAAGTCAGAAGAGTAAGAATTTATCATTTGGAAAACAACAAGTCAGATACGGAGATTTTCTTTCTTTAGGATTGGCCAGTTCATGTCAAATGTACTGCTAAAGCCTGTTACACCATTCACGGCAGACATCACCAGTTGATTACTGCAATCTCTTCCAGTGAACTTGAACCCAGCCTCAGAGTCTGAACAGCCCAGCCCTCCAAGCAGACATGACCAGTCAACTGGAGCTGGCAAATGATGAGAATCCAACCCATTTCCAAACTGTAGCACTGTATAATTAAAAATACATGGAGTCTTTGTCCCTGGTTCCTGGCACAGAGCTTCAAAAACATTTGGAATTTCCTGAGTGACAAGAAAGTCTTTTGTTAGTCATAATGAACACCTCTCAGTTGGACTTTCTACGGAGGAGGTTTTTCATGATAAGCCCTTAGACAGACTCAAGAGAAGGTTTGGACACAGGGAAGACCATGCACCTGATTGAAGGGCTTGAACTTTCACCCCCTGTCCAGCCCTCGGGAAGGAAGAAGGGCTGGAGATTGAATTCAATCATCAATCATGGTCCCGCAAAGAAACACCAGCCAAACTCTGAAATGGCAAGGCTGCTGGGAGGGTGCTGCACCTCAAGGCCATGGGAGAGAGTTCTGTAAGCCCTGGCTCTCCATCCCTTCCTTTCCCCACACCCTGCCTGTGTGTGTCTTCCCCCCGATGATTACGCATATCATCTGTAATAAGACAGCAGTCACAAGTCAGCTTTCACTTGCATGCTGTGAGACACTCTAGTAAGTTCTCAAACTAAGACAAGGGTCGTGGGAGCCTCCCAAACGGTACTGGATGGGCAGAAGTTCGTCTAAAGTCAGGAGAGTTAGACCAGATTGCCTTACACAGTAAGACTCACAGTCAGAAAACTGGTGTTGGAAGGTTCGAGTGCCGCCCCACACACTGCTTCCGGAGGTGGGCACTCAGGAAGAACAATGCTGAGCACCCACACAGACCCAGAGCCAGCACCCATGAGGACAGCCAAATCCAGCCCAATGGGCCGTTTTTATAAATAAAGTTTTATTGGAACACAGCTACTCCCGTTCCTTTACATATTATCTACAACTGCTCTCAAAGCACAATAGCAGAGCTAAGTAGTTGCAACAGAGACTGTGCGGCTTGCCCAGGATGCAACATTAATTCTCTCACCCTTAATGACACAACCCAGAGCAACAGGAGGTGTTATCCAAAGCAGCACGGTAACCCTCAAACCCCGCTCCCGCTTCCTGTTATTCTGAAGGCCTGGGTAAATGCAGCGTTCTCTCCTGCCTCTTGTGCCTATGTGAACACATTTCCCACAAAATGTTTAAATTACTGACCCTACTAAGTAAATATGCCAGGAAGACATATTCCGCATTTATTAGAGCATTTTAAAGATGCTTCAAATCTGGGCGAAATCAGATTTTTGCTGGGCAGGAAGAAGGTATTTTTTCTCCTCCTCCACAGTTTGAGGTTGGCATAAGACACAGAGTTGGTGTGAGGCTGGGTCTGAGGGGCTGGCACTGGGGGCAAACAACAGTGGCCACGTACGTGCTCAGAGGAACAGTGTATTAGTGTATTAGGGTTCTCTAGGGGAGCAAAATGGAGAGAAAATATATGGATAATGGTGCAAGAGGATTTATTAGATAGGTTCACAGATCAGAGGTGGCAGAGTCTACCATGGCCGTCTACATGATGGAGAGCTGGAGGATCCGGTAGTTGCTCAGCCCACAAAGCCCAAAGCCCTAGGACAAGAGGCATCGAGGGTGTGGCTGCAGGCCGGGGCTGAATGGTCCCTGGGAAGCTCCCTGGAGAGTCTCCAGCATGAGTCTATATTGGAAGGCTGAAGAAATCAGAGACCTGGAAACTATGTCCAAACGGGACAGCAGCAAGGGACACAGCCACTCAAGGAGAATGGGGCTCTTCCACACAGGCACATTTCCTGCTTCTATCCCTTTCTTGGGCCACCCAAGCTGCAAGCCTGTTGGTTGGTGCAACCCACAGCTGGGGTGGGTCTTCCTGGGGTGGGTCTTACTCCCTCCATTTGCTGGCGCACATGTCCATCATCCCCAGACACGCCCAGAAACATGCTTTACTAATTGGCTAGGCATCTCTTACTCCAGACAGGCAGACCCGACTGTGGGTTGATGGATCAGATCACTGACTCAGGCACCACTTTGCACATGAGCGTGTGCAGGTAGCTGTCCCGCCCAGCTTGGCCTTTGCCCTGGAAAACAATGGCCCCAAGGGCTTCTCAAGCCCCTCTAGTCTGGAGCTAAATGGTGCTGGTCCTAGCAGGGAATCTGCTCTGGTCGGTGGGTCCTCAGGAGGAGGCCACTGTTTGTTGGTAATAAAAGAACCATTTGCAAACGGCGCTGCATGGGGCCCTGGGGCTTCCACTAACTCCCAAGGGAAACTGACCTGGCAGGTGGGGTCCGAGGGATTAAGACTATGTGGCGGGCCTGTGCCAACCTTCCCGATTACCTATTTCACACTTTGAGAAAAAGAGGCTTCTGATAAAGCACAGTTTGGAGAGCCCACAGATGCAACTGTTTTCCTCAAACTCAAACATTTCTGGAAGCAGACAGAATGCAAACGAGAGTATTGGCAAAGTCTGGGACCTTAGGGAGTGGTGCGGCCTGTGTTGAACTGTCTTGAAAAAGCAGGTGCCCCCGAGATCTAACCATGTGGAACTGCCACTTTAGTGCATCCAAGTTTTATAACTTTTCGGTAGATCTGGAATTGTGTGTGAACAGTTCCCAACTATTGAGACATGTGCAGGTCAAACTGATTCATATCTGTGAGCCAGGTGCAGCCGCTAGGTAGTAAGCCTGCAGCTCCTGGCTTGGGCACTGCCTTTGAGAAAAACCAGCCAGGACTGGGCTGATGTTTCCTGGAATTGGTTCCACAGAATGACATGGGGCAGCGGGGAGGCCACTAGAAGATGGGCACTCCAGCCCGGCTCCAGGCAGGAGCTGCGGGAACTTGGATGGGACAAGGATCCCTTAGCAGCATCTGTACCATGCTGCCGATCCCAGGTGAGTGGCAGGGATGGAGGCGAGAGGGCGCTACAGGGGACAGGAGTGGTCACGTGGGCCCCCAGTAAAGGGCATCACCTTCTGCTGAAAGGGCAGGAGTGCCTGATATGAATGCCACAGGGTGGGGATAGATGGAGGTCTCTGGATCAGCCCCAGGGCACGGCCGGCCCAGGAAGCCCCAGCCTCGCTTCTCAGGCGAATGACAAATGACCACTTCCGTCTCTGCTCCTTGGCACACACAAGAGGAGCGGGAGCCCCATCGGAGAGGAGCGGGTGCCGGGCCTGCTTGTCGGCGGGATCATTAACAAGATAGATGTTCCTAATGGCTCCACGAAGGATCATGGAGCTACTCATTATCAGGGGTTGAAATCGCTAATTATTCGTTTCTCCGCAGCTGTCACTCCCGCACCCACCCAAACCTCCCGGCCCCAGTGGCAGCCCTTTCTCTGGTGGCCGACAGGGGGCCGCCAGCATGCGTGGCCGGCCTCGGGGCTGGGGGCAAAGCCTTCTTCCTGCATTAAATACTTATTAAAGTTGATTAGAACTCAATGCACCATAAAATCTCTTTCAAGTCAGTGAAATGCCTTTGGCTACAGATTTTTCCCCCGATTCTATCCAAAAGGGGCTCCCAGAGAGTATTGGGAAAATGAGAAGAGGGCTAAGGAGGGGGCGCGGGTAGAGAAGAGGAGGAGGCGCCTTCAGAATATTTATGGGAGAAGACAGCAAAGCTCGGAAGAAGGGGCATCCGGGGCGAAAAAGGAGAGCACAGATTCCAGCAAGGCGGGAAAGCAGCCGGATGCTTGTATTTTTAGGAACACTGTTCCCCTGGACCTAAAAATATGAGACGTGGCTTTCTTTAAAAGTGATCTAGGCCCTATTTACATTTCAGAGCAAACAGCATATTGTTTTCATCAGGGGGAAATAAGCACTCATGTTTACCTTATGTTTCCTTCAAAATATTTGCATTTCAAAGCCTTCCGAGCCTTAAATTTCAGAGCGCATGGATCATGGCACCTGGGCTGCTCCCAGATGGGCTGTGTTTGCAGCACAAATCCATACAGCACCCTGAAACAGGACAGGGCCCCCTAAGGATGGCGCTGCATCTCCCAGGGATGCTGCAGGTGGGGCCAAAGCTGGTGGCCAGATGAGGGCCAGGCACGGCAGCCAGGCCTCAGAGCTGGGACTGTGCATGGTCCTGCTCCCTGTGGCTGAGGAGTATCCACTCTGTGCCAGTCTGCACAGAGCTGGGGCTGGGCAGGAGAAGAAGGGGCCAGGCCTCAGGAGTCTGTGACAGAGGCAAGGGGACAGTGGAGCCATCCCTGTGCCCAAGAGCTGGCTAAAGGGATCACAAATTCCTCTGCTTGCCCCCAAATCTTCATTCATTCATTCATTCACTCAACAAACAAGTATGGAGGGTGCGATCTGGGCCAGGTGTTGGGTAGGGATAGGGCCGCAGCAACAAGCAGAGCCAGGCAGAGCTGTGGTTTTGGATGTCACTTGGGGCCAGCTACTGCTTCTGGCTCAGCATCAGAACCCATGAATGGGCTTGGGAACTTCCCGGCCTGAACCACACCCTCGGAGTTGTTAGTCCTTCTCTCCTGCATGACCACACTTGCGCCTTCTCCTCTTTCCTAGTTTTTGCTGCCCCACTATAGAGGCCAAACCCCCAAGACACACTGTCCCAGCCTCCCTCGAGCTAGAGTTTGAGCCAGCCAAGTGCCCTGGGGCACTGCTCAAAACTTTTGGGGAGGGCTTCCCTCCTGGGTTGAAGGACAAGTGTGAAAAGAGAGCACCTTTACCCTTTCCAGCCTGTTTCACATGATGCCATGTGAAGACATAATGTCTGGAGCTGCCGAAGCCATCTTGTGACCACGAGGTAAAGACTAAGAGAATCAGCAACACTGCTCAGACTTGAACCAACCCCGAACAACTTCTCCTGCAGGTGCCTTGCTACCGGGAGAACTAAGATGCCTTCCCTACTTTCTGGTATTCAGTCACTTGCACCTGCACCAATCAGAGCTAGGTTTGACTGCAACTAAAACAGAGCCTCGATTAACAGTATTCTGTGCAACATAATAAGCTTATTTCTCTCTCATATAAGAGAAACCTGAATATAAGTAAATCCAGTATGGTGGGGCAGCTTTAAAGTCAACAGAGAGCCAATCATTTTCCTCTCTCTGGTCTGCCATTCTTAGCATGTGACTTCCACTCACCTGGCTCCAAAAGAGCTGCCCAATCTCCAGGCATCACATTTGTATTCCAACTAGGAGGAAGGAGGAAAGATGGAAGAAGAATGCATCCTTTCTATTAAAAACACATCCCAGGAGCATTTCTGTCCATATCCCATTGATTACAAGTTAGAAATATGGGGCCTTTGAAAGCCAAAAGCGACCTGTGCTTAGGCAGCAAGGCAGGTGGCAAACAGGAGTGGGGCACAGGGGCAGGACCACACTTGCACCAGTGCTAAAACCACACGCTCCACCCTGCAATCGTATGCCTGGGGCATGTTTGTTCAATGCTCTGATGTGAACTCCGGGCTTCTGGGGCACCACTAACAGTTCGCAGACAGCCCTGAGCTGTGGCACAGACTGGGAACCTCACTGGAGCGAAGGAAGAGTCCCCCGTGGAAAGCTGCCCTCTTGGACCAGGGAAAAGGCCACTCTGCTCGGATCCAACCCAGGCTTGCTGGGTCTGAATTCTCCAGGGCCGGCACCAGCCCACCGTACCCCTCCAGGGGTGGCGACCTGGGATACTCAAAAGAAAAGCAACTGTCGATCGGCTTGTCCAAAAGCAGTGAGCTCCAGGTTGCCAGCCTGGGACAGGAGGCCGGCCTGAGGGTCCTCGCCACCCTCCCTAGCTAGGCTCTGTCAGGCAACGAAGCCATTCACCACCTCACGGCAGGTGGGGGACAACAGGCCACAGAGCTCACTCCCTCCCAGGGAGAGGCTGGAGGGATGTGTTCCGGGGGGTGCTCAGCTCCCAGTCATTGCCCTGAGGGAAACATGTAGGCCCCCACAGACCCTGGAGAAGCAAGAGGCCCTCGGGACCAGCCCCCATGAACACAACCCTTCCCATTTCCTCCCAGACTGGCCCTTGCTGGCTACCTTCTCCCTGCTGGGAGCTGCCTGGAGGAGCCACTATTCGAGGTCTCGACTGGGCCTGTCCCTGAGTGTGGCCGGTGAGTTCCAATGGCCTTGGCACCCTGTCCTTCCATCAGCTGTGCACACATCAGCACCTTTAACACCGATCTGCTACAAACGCCATTGCATCCATCCACCAATTCATCTGAACATTTGATGTGGGATAGTTTTGCCCCAGCCACTCCTCAGCATGGTCCTCACGGTGCTTCTGCAAGGGCCAACCTGCAAGAGTGGACTTTGGGGACCTCGGCCTCTGATTTGACCTCAAAAGCAAAAGTGACCAGCCCCCCCCAAAGCAACCAGTCCTCCAAAATGACCAATGCCCCAAGGACGACCAGTCTCCCAAACAGGACTCATGATGGAGTCGGGCAAGCCTCCACCCAGGCATCCTGATGGCCCGTGCATCATGATATCTGGGCAAGAGGTTTCTGCCTGTCCAAGCAGGACTGGGGGAGGGTAAGGTCTGGAGACTTCCAGAGCTCCACTTCTGGAGACGTCAGCGCCTGCTCCCTGGACATATGCAGGTCTAAGACAAAAGAGGGAGAAGTGGACCCAAGGTCAGACGGAGGATGGCAGGACTGAGGGCCGTGTCACTCTCAAGGCGCCGCCCGGCTTCCTGATGTCAAAGGGGCAGCCAGAGCCGTTCTGCCAAACACACGGGCCACACAGAGGGCAGTTTCCACACCAGGGACACCGCCCCCACTGAGTGCCTGTGCAGCAGACCAGGGGTGACCCATCTTCTAAACACTATCCTGAAAAACCCGCTCACAATCAGGGCGGTCAGCTGAGGGACACCAGAGCCAAGAGTGCCACCCCAGCTGGCCGCCTTCACTGTCAGGCTGAGGCATCCACCCAGCCCTGGCCACCCAGCCCCTGTGCTGCAGGGAAAGCCTGCCCCGGGCCCCTGGGCCAGCTGGGGGACCCTGCCTCCCTCCAGCCCCATGTTTTACATGAAGGGAATCGGGGCTGAAGAGTGGTGGGTAGCGGGTGGCAGACCAGACAGGCGTGAGAGAGGCAGTGAATGACATTCTTTGTTTAAGAAAAGGCGTGAGCCGCGCGTCGGCAAGCCCGGGAGAAGCATGTCATTTTGCTGGAAATGCGATTTTCCCTAACAAGTACAGAATCCTACATGACATGTTGAAAAGTGTATCTCTTTGAGAAGCCGCTCTGGATCTCGGAGGCATCGTCAGTGCGGCACCGTGTAATGTGGCAGTTGCCATGGCAACCCCTCGTTTTCCATAGACAGGAAAATCAGAGCGGCTAAGTCGATTGAGAGGCCCCAAATAATGTTCGGAGAGCAGGAAACAGCGAATGGGTCTCAGGCTTTCGGGTTTGCAGCACCTGGGGACTAAATGGGGGTCTTAGGGACACTTCTCACAGGTGGTCAGCGTCTCTCCTCATTTTTCAGAGCCCTGCTGCTGATAGGATCTCCCCAGGCTGCCCAGAGAGGCAGGCAGGCCGTGCTTCGGCTGAGGTGACCTTGGCCCCATTTCCCTCCTTCCAGTGTCCTCCTCACCATCGTCTTTCCTTCCTCCTCCCCAGTTTTCCCGAAGACGGAGATGGCCCTTGACACCAGAAGCAGCTGCAGAGGAGATAAACACATGTCCCCAGAATGTCCCCCATGCCCACAGGCTCACAGGTTTCCCAGGTCAGGGACAGAGCTGGATCAGAGAAGAGGCTGCACCTGTGGGGACAGCACTAACTCAGGCTCACATCCCCTGGGGACCCCAAGCACAGAGCCATGGCCCCAGGTCCCAGAGCCACATGACACAGCATGAGTGTGCCCACCTCAGCGGGCATCACCAAGAGGCCGCACAGCTGCCTGCTTCCCCCACACAGTGATCTGCAATCTGGGAGGGTGGGGACAGGATGCTCGAGGGAACGGGCCCCATCTGGAGCCCTCGGGAGTCCTGGGTCTACCCACATTGGGCCCCCGTCTTCCCCTCTCCCATCGGCCCCGTGTCCCCAATGTCCAGGTCTCCTTCACTTAGCCTTTGGTTGTAAATGTCACTTCCGCCCTCCCAGGAGGGGCTGGCAGCCAGCACAGGGAAGGAACAAGAAAAAGTGTCCGTCCTGTGTGTCATCCGCCAGCACAAGCCAGTGTGGGGGCTGGGGATTAGTGGTGGGGGGAGAGGCACAGGCTCCCCTCGACTTCCCAGAGGAAAAATTTCATAGAACTGTCAGACATGTAATAGAACTGTCAGAAGTACAGGAAACCAGCTACACAGATTACAAAAACATGTGTCAGGGACCTATTGGTTTCGTGACAGTGTGAAAATCACAATTTCTCCATCAAGATAGAAAATAGAAACAGGAAAGCCAGGAGCACTTTGGCACCCAGCTGCTGAGAGCGGCAAGTCCAAGCCACGGCCGAGTGAGGCAGAGGTGCACCAGCAGCCCGCCATCCAGGCCCTCTGACCCACCATGCACCGAGGCACCCGGCCACCACCTGCCCCTCCACCCCCAGGGAAAAGCATCCTGGCTCCTTTTGAACCTTTGTCAGAGAGAGTGAAGTGTGTTTCTTCCCCCTGCAATGTCGCCTCCTCTCTTTGCTCCCACCTGTATGACAGGCCTTTAGGCTCGCGAGACTCCCAGATGGGGACCACGTCACACCTTGGAGTGCGGATGCCACCCTCCTTCCCTTCCCTCCTGAGGTCACAAGAAAGCCTGTGTGGGCTTCTCTCCCCAGCAGTGAAGGGATTGGGGGCAGGGACAGGACCAGGGACAAGGGCCTGGCGTGAAACTTCAGGGTCGTAAAAGTCACCCCAGTGCCTCCTGGCCACCCTGCAGCCACCCTGGAGAGCTGCCTTTTCTCCAAGCAGCTGTGCCTCCAGGCTGGTCCTGCAGCACTTCCTGCTGTGCCTACCAGAGTCAGAGGAGGGCCAGACCCAGACTGCCATCAGCATGTAGACTGTGTGGGGACATCTCAGAGAACCAGGATGTACTTTGCAATCGACACGCCTGGGTTGCAATCCCAGACTGCACCCATGTAACCTTGGCCAAAATTCTTGACATCTCTCTGAACATCCACAGAGACACTGGCCCTCAACAAACTTTCCCACAGGAAGAGTTTACGAGATGGAGAGCTAACGTCACCGAGGCACCCAGAAAGTGACCACTCCGAGGTCACCTCCATCTGCAAAATCACCATGTCTCCTACCTTTGCACGTCATGTTGCAGTTCAAAAGCGTTCTCCATCCAGAACTTCGCAGACCCTGTTCCCTCTCTGTCAGGTAGAGATGACCATTTGCCCCTCGGGCTTCACCCTTCAGTTCCCACAGCACCTTCTGTCCAGGCTCCTCCAAGGAACGGCCCCCGGGTGGGATTGGACTGCAGGGAATTTATTGGGGAGACCCCCAGGCTAGAGAAAGTGGAGGGGTCGGGCGGGCTGGAGGTCACAGCAGATCTGACTGTGCAAAGGTGGTTTGGCAAGGGGCCAAAGCACGTCCCTCATCGCTTCTGTGCTCAGTCACAGCTGGAAGCGGACAGCTGTGGATGTCCAAGCTCAGCAGCTGGGGCTTCACTTGGGCTGCGCGCCCACAGCGAGAGGTCTCCGGGGCCACCGCGGTGTTTCCGATTCTGATGCTGGCCGTTGGCCTGCAGCACTGTTCCCCTCTGCTCTGTCCAGTGAGTCTCAGGACGGAGGTTCCTCCTCCAGGCAGCCCTCTCTGATCTCCGCCCCCTTCCCTCTCCTGGTGTTCACTGCCGCTCGTGCCATTGCAATGAGAATCTTGTCCCCACTACTCTGTGTGTCCCTCTCATGGCTGAGCTGCCACACACCCGCCCCGTCCCACCCTGGGCCTGGGCCCAGCCAGATCTTGTGCAGATTGCTGAGTAGTGAGGGCATGGCTGACAAATCACCCAGGGCTGGCAAGGGCGTCAGGATTCGGGACTGCCGATTCCAGAGCCCCACGCCTGTCCCGCCATGAAGCCCTTCTGGGAGAGGGGAGCGGGAGGCCACAGGCGCCAAGTGGTCAGAATGCCAGCGGCATCCTAAGTGTCTGCCCTGCTTCCGCCTGAGCCCACAGCAGCATGCTGGGGTCCGTGCATTTGCGTGCCAGGAAACAGGCTTGTGCAGATCCAAGAAAGACAGCACCTAGGAAGTAGAGGGCCTCATCAGTGTGGTGGGGAGGTACCTAGGGTCACCAGGCCTCAGTCCCAAGGGACTTGTGTGCTCATCTACTTGACAGACTCGGCTGGTGTGCCGTGGTGAGGGGTTCCAGCCCGGCTGCAATCTGGATCACCTTAGCCCTCCTGGTGGCCGGAGCAGGCCACAGGGCAGCCAGAGTCCCCCATGCCAGTCACACCTTGCTGGGAGTGGCCTTTCCTGTGGACCTCAGTAGACTGTAGAAATCATATCCTTCTCTTTGCATGCTGTGACATTACAAAAAGGCCAGAAGCACTGATTCCAGTCTGTCCCCCTTCTACAGATGAGGAAACCAAGACCTGACAAGAGAAAAGCTGCTTCCTTAAATAGCACTAAGAATGAGCAAATCTAGTTCTCATCTCCAGGCCCTCGTAGCTCCAGATGGATCTGGGCCTCCATCCCCAAAGCAGCCGCCCCTCCCTCCCACCACCAAGATGTCAGGCCTGGTGACACCAGCATCCTCCTGGCACTCTGCAAACAGAGAAGCCACATCTCCGCCACTGTTCCCACCTCCTCTCGCTCCCTCTCGATGGGAAGGCAACATGCCGGAGCCGGACGTTCAGCTAATAAATATGTATGCCGGATTTTTATTACTTAATAGTTGTAAGGTTAATCGTCGTGGTGAACGCCTATATTTAATGTGTCAATGGGGCTGCAAAATGCCAGACTGAATAGCTTTAACACACATTAGTTCTACTTGTGAATCTACAAATAGGAACCTTGTCAGAAAAGTATTCAAACCAAGATCAGTATTGATTTTGGTCCTTGGGAAAGGCATTGGACTGTGACAGTTTAAAATGATAAATGTCTAGAGAATTATTTGCCCGTATTGATAAAAAAAAGAAGCAGATATAAAGCTGACAGTCTCAAAGGGGGCGTTGCCGGCAAGCATGGGCAATCGGTCTAGCACTGTCGGGGGCTCAGCGCTAATCTCCCCTTTGATATGAGGAAGATCCGGGTTCCTCCGGCCCTGCCCTCGTGCTCAGGGCTTGTAGTAATTAGAGGGGCTCACCTGGTATCTGGGTCAGCTCCACAGGACAATCATGGAATCCTCGAGGCAGTTCACTTATACAGAGCAAAGGTTTATTTAGCTCATGGTTCTGGAGGTTCCGGTCCAAGATGGAAGGCCACACTGCTTTGGTCCTCTGGCAAAGGGTGCCAGATGACAATGGCAGGAGGCATACGCTGGAACAAGGAAGGAAAAAGAGACTGAGAGACGGGGTCCCAAGTCCCCTTCCAGGGCACGATGCCCCCTCCACCAACAGTGACCTTGTGCTAGTGTCACCTTCTTAAGATTCATAGCATCTTCCAGTACTGCCACTCTAAGGACAAAAACCTTAACACATGGGCATCTAGGGGATCATTCAGCCAAACCACTGCACTGAGCATGCTCAATCCATGCCTGGTTCCTGCTCTGACCATCTGCCATATTTAGGAAGGACACTCAAACTCCAGCCCTTCACTGCCTCTGTCCTGTTCAATAACCTTCTGTGGCCCACAAGACAAGATGAACCCTCAGAGCTCTGAGAGCTGTGTCCCAAATGTCACCACCTCCCGCACCTGAAGGCCCAAGATCCCTCGACCACGGACTCTGAACCAGTATGGGTGCCAACCACGGCCTTTGTGACCTTTTCCTCAGAGGCTCTGCTCATGCCTTCCTCCCACCTAGACCACGTCTCCTGCCTGTTTCTGCTGCCTGAGCCCAAGCTTTTCTTCAGGATGCCTTCTCTTTTGGTTTCCGCTCCAATGGTACCTGTTCTGGAAGCTTCTTTAGGATACCCGGCCAAGAGAACCTTCCCTCTCAGACTCCCTGCTCTGCTGTATTTTCTTCTGAGCCCCCATCACCTCTTACTTTGGTTAATTTTTGCCTCTCCCAGTCAATGTAAATGTCACAAGGCAGACAAGTCATCTATCTTGTTCACCATCATGGCTGGTGTCTAGCATATAGAATGTGCCAGGTAAATGCTTGTGAGTGAATGAAGGAATAAATGAGTCTTCAATGAGCCGTTCAACACCAAAAAATAAAAGAAATGAATAGTGTCCATGGCTCCTTGTGGCCTACAGGACCAGGTTTTTAATATCTCAGCCTGACTATCAACATGGTGCCTTCTATGGGGTCACACAGTGCAGCCCCTCTCTTTTCAATCTGAGGACTGGGTTCCCACCCCCACCTGCAGCCAGGACCCTGCATCTGCACAGCACCTTAGGAGTTAGGCTTCTGTGGATATGCCACTGGCCCAAGGTGGCTTTGTGCTGTTTGACCATCACAGTTGTCTCCCAGTTATACAGCCAAAGATCTGTCCCATCCCGTACTCACCCAAGGCCTGAGCCCGTGCCACCACCTCACTCATGTCTCAACTCTGTGTTTTCACAAGGAACACAGCCACCAGCCCCGGGAACAGGCACCCACGCTTGCAAATGCTCCCACCAAGATGGAGTGTCTGGATGCTTTTGTAGGATGCCAACTCAAAGGGTCTGAATTCCGAGCCGCCCAAACCTGCAGTGTGCCCTTCTATGTCCCTTTCCTTGTGCATCCTTGCTTTGCAAGAGGACTAATGTAGGATACCTGGCTTTCACTTCCAAAAGCATAAATCTGTCAGAAAGCTGAGGAAAGTTTGCGAGGAAAGGACAAAGGAAAGCCGATCTCTGAGCAAAAGGCAGGGGGTTCTGGGAAAAATGTGAGTGAGGGAGCATCCCTCTCCAACAAAAAGAGGTGTCCAGGCAGGAGGGAGGGAGCCCCAGGAATCGTTCTTCCAGGGCAGTGGCCCTGCTTGCTGCCTCTGGGCGGGAACTTGGAGCTATGGCTCCTGGGGAGACTGTAGGAGAGAGAGGAGGTAGGGGAAGCCCCCAGAAGGAGCCCGTGCCCCGGGCAGAGCCGGAAGGCAGCAGAGAGCAGGCTGGCCCTGAGGGGTCCTTGCAGGCAGGAGACCGGACAGACCCGGGCCTGGGAGGAGCAGGGAGCCCCAGAGGGCTGAGGGGAGACTGGTAGACGGACGGGCGGTTTGTCTTAGCTCAGTACATGGACTCGGGCTACAGCCTCAGCCTCTGCACACTGTCCGCCCACGAGTTTGTGTCCTGTGGCTAAGTGGGGAGCTTCCTTCCCTCCGGCGCATCATCCCCGCCCAGGACACTTGCAACACACAGAGGGCCACTCTGCGCGCCTCGGTGGAGTGCAGGGTTCCCAGCCCACTGCCCATGAAGGAGAATCTACGGGCGCTGGTCACCACCAACTTCCCAGGAAGAACTGAGAGACAAAGATCAGAGCGAGGGGCAGCTCGCTACACCAGCTGGGGGCTGGCGAGGTGCCAACAGGAAGCAGGGAGTAGGATGGCCATGACCTTCCCCACAAGCTCACCCAAGCCCAGTCTTCTTCTGTCCACTACTACAGCTTCTCCTTTGTGCTTCCAGAAAGACCCCGACATTACCTGGAGCAGAGAGACTGTTAAAGATGCTGGAGATAAACCACCCACTGCCCAGCCACGGGTGCGAGGCTCGGAAGAGGACAGCACACACCCAGCATCACGCAGCACCTTAGCGGGTCTGAGGCCTCTTGCTTCCCAGGAAGTGAGTCCTTCTAGCACAACTCCTGCAAGAGTTGATGTGCCTGCACGTGACTGCCAGACCCCCACAGCCACCCACAGCTCCGCTAGCTAAAAGCAACTGGCAGCGGGGACAAGCGGTCAGAACCCGGGCTCCAGAGCTAGCCCTGGCGCTGCTCCTCCAGAACCTCAGAAGTCTAAGTCCTTGGGAGGCTGTGGCTTAGGTCAGGGGGACTGTGGGGGTGACAGGCAGGGTTGTAATAGGACAGGAGGTCCGCGCCCACTCCCCGCGGCCACCAAAGCAGCTTTGTGTAAAGGTCTTTCACTCGGGGCTCTGCCTAGAATCATCCAACTAAGAGTTTGCATTGTGAAATGTGTATGTGAGACACATGCCACCGCAGCCTGGCAGCCTCCTCGCCATGTGACCCTGCGGCTCGATGAGGGGATTTCACCGGGGCAGGAATCCCAGGGACGCCCTGGCCCCAGGCACACCCTTCATTCTGAACCACTAAAGACCCACGGCCAAGGTTGCAAGACTTCGCAGCCAATGCCACGAGCAGCCGCCTGGGAACTCTGCAAGGCCTGCCAGGAAAGCAGGCGTCCTCTGTCCTCGCAACGGCCACACCCAGAGCCCTTGGCTGTCATTCTGGGAGCGCTGCCCCATTCTGGGAGCTGCTAAGCCGGCATCCAGCAGAGACCAGAGAGACCCAGGCCAGCATGGCGTGGTGTGCGGGGGGCACAATGAATGACCACACTGGCAAATCACTTGGTCTTTCCTCATCCTTCCCAGTGAGGGGGAGACAGACAGGCTAAGGCGGCAAACACCCCAAAGCAGGGAGAGCGGGCAGCCCTGGAGCTTGAAATGCCTGGCAGGGAGGTGGAGGGGGGCTGGGCCCTGCGCTTTCGTGAGCCTGAAGTAGGCGGGGACTACACTGGAAGCAGAATGAGACCACTGGGAGGTTCTAAGCAGCCTGTAAACACGAAGTCCACAGCCAGCTCCACTGACAGCCCAGGCGGCTGATGGAAACTGGGAGGAGCTGACCCGGGCTCCACACCAGGCGATGTAGAAAGCTGGATACCCAACACGGAGCTGACCAGCAAGGGGGACAAGGGACCTGCAAGAAATCCCTGCACAGGTCCCAGCAGCCACCACAATGGAAGCCACCACAGTGTCCAGGGAGGCGGACAGATGGCTCCCCACTATCCACTGAGTGCCAAAGGCTGTCCTTCTCCGCTCTGGTGGGACCTTCTGCACTTTCTCTGTCCACAAACAGGTGTTTTTCTGAATGGCGTCAGCTTCAGCACAGTCAAGCTCATTATAAGCAGACTCTTATTAAGCACGTGATCAAAACTGGCTTTCTGCATCTAATGCCTTTCCCACAGGAATCCCAGAACCTAACCAACATTGGCGCCCAGCAGCAGGGAGCCATCCTTCATGTGTGATCTTTAGAGCCCGAATGTTGGGCCAGCGAAAGCAAAGCTGTGTTGTTAGAGCGAAGGAGGTAGGTTTGAGCCCTGCTCTACTCCCTCCCACCACTGCCAGGGAATCACGGGGTTCTGGGGAACGGTTTGGAAACCAATGATTTTGTGTCATCCCCTCATTTTACAGAGGGGAGCACGGGGTGAGTCAAAGATGGGAGCTTTTTCAAGGCCACACAGCCAGTCAGAGGTGTCGGAATCTGGGACACAATAGGAAGGGAGAGTCCCGGGCATTCTTTTTCTACTACCAGAAAACCATGGCCCATCTGCTGTGTGGATGGAGGACCCAGGAATCCACTTGTCCCTCACTCATCCACTTTCTTTGCCTTTCCCTCCTTCCCTTTCAACGCTCAGAGTCAACCTGCTCCCTGCACACCATTACCCTGTGATGACTGTTGGCGTGGCTGCTGAAGGTGTGTGTGTGCAGGCTTTATGGTCATTTTCCAACAGCCCAGACTTCTTAAATGCTCTTGTGGGAGCAGGTTAAGGTGATTATGCAGATAGATGAACCCCCCTTGTGATATTTTGTCAGTGATGGAGATGTAAGAGCTTAGACAGGTGCAAGTACCACGAAGAAGACCACCACAGCCACAGCAGGACCCGGGGAATCTGTGCAAGGGGCCCAGGCTCCAGGGGCACCACACACATACACACACACACCCTCCCTCAGCCTCTCTAGTTAGCTGTCTGGCTACAGTCAGACTCTGTTCCCATGGAAACGTAAAATGTCAGCCATGTCTGCTGGGATGCTGGGATGCTGGGAAGGCAGAGGTCTGGCAGGAACAGAGGCATCCAGGACCTGAGGCGGACCTGCCCTCAAGCTGGCTTGATGGGAATGGGGAGGACTGAGTCAGCTGCAGAGACAGACTGCAAAGGGTGGCCCCGGGGACCAGCATGTTCCAGTCACTCCAAGATGACAGTGAGGTTGGCATGCAACAGCCTTGGGCAGCTCCTGGCATGGGCACCATCGCTAGCTCCTCCGGGCTGTGCCTCCTGACAGCCTGCTTTCAGCATGTGCCAGCGTCACACCAAAGTGGAGCTCAGAGAGGTGATTCTACCAGGAGCAAAGAGCACAATGAGGTAGGGGCCGGCCTGGCTCAAAGTGAAGGTGAAGTACAGGTCCCCTGGGGGGGGATGGACAGCACAGCCTTCCGGCAGTCTCTAGAAACAGAGTCTCCTTGGACACCAGAGCACTTAGCACTGTCCTCCCTGTGAGGACTAGGCTGTGTCCCCTGGGGTGGAGATGTGTGCTCCTACCTCAGTCAAACAGGAAGTATTGACGATGTGTATGAAGTAGTTGGGACAGGACAAGTGTCCGAAAAGCAATAGTTATTATTATTTTGCTGTTTGTTTTTTTGAGACAGGGTCTCGGTATGCAGTTCAGGCTGGCCTTGAATTCACAGTGAGCCTCCTATCTCAGGCTGGGATAACAGGCTGGGGAATAAAGACAAGGTTGGCCTTAACTTTGCCATCTAGACCCCATTCCCCTGTATCTGAGTACCAGGATCCATGGAGCCCAGAACCTGTTTCTTCCAGATCAGAAGCTGGGGGCAGCCAGGGGTCTGGATTCTCTCTTGGGCTGGGAATGGGCCCCGACTCTGCTCACTTGGTCACCTACTGGGATGGGAGGCGCTTGCTGGTGGAGGAGCCACATGTCAGGGCACAGCTGAGGGACATGCCTTCGCCTCTTCATGCTCACGACAGGCCTGCAGGGGAGCGCAGCCACCCCTGTGTCACGGATGGGGATGCTGAGGCTCAGAGAGCAGCATGGCTTCCCCAGGGCCACCCAAGGTCCAGAGAGCCTGTGTATGTGCCCGATACACCGAAAGAGTGGGCTCCCAGGGTCTGCCCCTGGAGCCAACATAGCTGCTTCCTCTCCTGTGTGACCTCGGCCGGGTGACCCCACTGTTCTGGGCCCACCTGTTGGTGTAATCATGTCTGTCTTCAGAAGTCACTGCCCAGGGAAGCGAGCCTGACAGGAGTCACCCAGACTGCAGCCAGAGCTGCTAACCAGGGCACAGGTGGCATGCTGGGAGGGTCTCATGGCGCCCTGGATCACAGAGCCTGGAGACTGGCATGAGGATGCACAGGCCCCGGGTCAGGAGCTATGGGGTGAACGTGGGCTTTTCCCTACTGAGAAGCAACATGTGCTCATAAAACATGGGGAGAACCCAGAAACACGATTTTTTTAAATGTCACCCCTAAGTCCCTCCCCTGAAAAATAGTAACTATTCTACTTCTTTCTTTTAGGTAAATCATTCAACTCCTGTGAATTCCTTGCCTCCCAGCCAGGAGTTCCCACTGCTGTGACACGGGGCGTGAAGACACCAGGTGACCAGAGCCTTCCAAACAGCGTGCCCGCCCGCCCACCCCGAGATGCTTCAGAGAAGTCCGCCCATCCCCTGCATGGTCCTTCATGACCTGGTTCCTGTCTGTCCCCTACCCGTTCCCTGTCCTGTCCTCCGCTCTGTCCCTCGTCGTGTTTCATTCCCTCGATTTAAAGTGTTCTTTTCCCATCTGAGTAATGAACTCCTATTCATCCTTCAGGATGTCCCTCAAGTGCCTCTTCTTCCAAGCCAGTATCCACTCCTTAAACCTACCGTATCGGACCTACGCTGGCTCCTGCACTCCCGGGCTTGCCTGCACTGCGACCCTAATATCCCGTCTCTTATCGCAGGCTGGTCGCTTGTCTGACCAGGAGCTCCTAGTACACTCAAAGTATGTCTCCTGGAGTTTGCAGGGAATGAGAACCCAGGAAGTGGTGTCTTCTCATCCAGCGATCTTGCAGGAAGGAGGCTGGAGGCTCACTGAGTTCGGAAAGTGGGCCATCCAAGTGCTGCCACCTAGATGAGACCACACCTGTCCTGCCAGGGAAATGGAAGCGTGGACCTCCGACGACCTTCCTGGGGGCAGCTCAGGGGCAAAGGGGGCGGGCTGGAGCCGGCCACTGTCCCCGAGGAGCCCAGACGCACTGCTACAGGGAGCCACTGCCCAGAGGAGGGACAGACACAGCAGGAGAGGACAGGAGAGGAGAGAGGCAGGCAGATCTCTGCACCCATCCCAGGAGCCCAGGGCAATGGGGAGAAAACCGTTCCTCTTCCTCCCTCCAGGGTGACAGGGGCTGCCACTTCACACCAGACCCAGGGAGCTCCAGTACTGCAATGGTTGGAAGTCATGGCCTGCGAGTCCCACTGTAAGAGTGCACAGAGAGATGGACTGGAGAGAACAAGACCACGATGACCGCCCTTGTTGAGCTGCAATCCTGCGTGAAACTAGTCACAGAGGAAGCATGGTGTGGGGCAGAGGACAGGGGTGTCACAAGAAAGGAAAGAAGAAGAGGGAAGGGAAGCATGGGCATCAGAAGGTAAAGCTTGGAAGCAGCCAGCAAAGCCAGGACCAGGTACCCCCTCCTGCCAGCTACTGCTAACCCGAGCTGAACCTCCAGACGACCACACCAGGGCTTCTCAGACCCCTCAAAACGGGCCTGGAGTCCCAGCCAAGGACCTCTCCTCCACCGCAGCTGCATGGCAGCCTCGCCCAGGGTGTTGCAAAGCACATCCACCATGACCCTCCCCAGCCTGGCGGAGCCAGCGTCGGGAGTGGGCCGGGACACTGACTGTCAAAGATTCCCAGGTGACTGTCATGTGCAGTCCAGGCGCAGACACAGAGGATGGGAATAATCCTCAGAGAGTGGTCTGTGGGCCTGGAAACTGTGAGAAATGCGGGGCCTCGGGCCCCACCCACACTGTGATTCAGACACCCCCCCCAGAAGTGGGGCTCAGTGATCCTTCTAGAAGAGCACCCCAGGTGATGCCCACACAGGTCCAAGTTTGAGAACCACCAGAGTAGAGGGTCTGGGGCAAGAGAGAGGTGCAGGAGGGCAAGGAAGGGGGCTATGGCAGGGACTGCAGGGCAAGGGGACCCTGGAACAGGGGACAGCAGGCCCTCTCCAGTGAGCGCCCCAGGTCCTTGGGGCAGGCCAGGTCTCCCTGCAGATCTTCAGCTTCCGGTGGCCTTACAAGTGAGCCACAGCGCAATGCAGAAGACTTGTCGCCACCTGGACCGGATGTTCCTGGGAACATGATCTTAGCCACTCCTGGTTTCCAAGGTGCGACAGGCCGGGGAGCTGCCAGATGACACCAGCGGGCCATCCCAGGGCAAACGGAAGTGAGTGATCAGCGTCCAGGCTTCCCAGAGGCAAAGCCAGAGGAGCAGGCAGGGAAAGGAGCTGTTTCTTCTAAATGCCTTCTCCCTGAGTGTCAGCTTTTCAACTGTTTTTAAGGTAATAAGTTGACAGGAGAGTTGTTTTGACTGTGCTAAAAAGTCATTAAAGAAAACAGTGTAAAAACAAGCCCACGAGACACAGAGCAGGCAGGCAGAGGGAGGGGCGGGAGCTTTTCACAGGGCTTGTAGCTGCCCCTGCGTGCAGATCCCGCCCCTCTCACCCGGCCCCTCCCCTCCCTGGCCCCGCCCCAGACTCCCCCGCCCACGGATGTCTACAGCTGCTCCTCTCCAGGAGCCCCCCTAATCTCCCAGACCCACTCCTGTGCGCCTTGACAGCGCCCTGTCTAGACTGCAGACTCCTAAAGTCTTAATTGCTCTTTCATCAGCAGAGAAGGGCTGCTTCTCCATCAAGCAGCCAAGCACTCAGCCAGTCCTTGCCGAGCTCCTGCCGGGTACCAGGCTGTGCTGGGACTCAGAGATGTCTGAGGACGTGATGGATCGTCTGGGGTCAGAGGAGGACAGTTCTGAGGCAGCCCGAGCTGGGCCTCACACCAGATGTGAGGCTTCCAACAAAAGCCAGACCCAAGCCTCCAGGGTGCCACCCCATCCCATAGGAGAGGAAAAGCGGGCACGGAAGCCGGGGCTACAAACAGCCTCCCCAATACCCATGGTGCAGTGGCCTCTGAGGGCTGCAGACTGGGGCTTTGGTTCCATCCTCCGGGAGGGATTCCTGGACCCCCAGATATCTCTCCACTCCTTTACTGTGTGCTTACTACATGCTATGCTCAGCCCTGAGCGAGTGGACAAGAGGCCGTGATCTTTATCCTCAGGGAGGTGACCCTCTGGTATCGTCCTGATCGCCCAGCTTAATTTATGGGCTGGTGCTAGTGGGTGACACGTGCTCCTTGGGTCTGGCTCCCACTGGCTGGCTGCATTCTCCCTCCCCTGCCCTGCAGCACAGCTTGACCTGGCTCTGAGTCCGCCTAGGCAGCCCTCACCCCAGAGCAGCAAGCTTCTCTCCTAACCGCACCCCACCCCCAACATAACTGGGATGTTACTATCTAGCTCCACGAGCTGTGGCTAGAGCTGAGCTCATGGGAACACCAAGGGCAGATGTCCACGGGCACTTTCACAGCCCGTCCCCAGAGGACAGCTCCTCGGGGCTCAGTGGAACCACAGGGCCCTGTGGAACTCAGGGCAGCCGAGAGGAGCCCTCCTTTGTCATCGTTCTGGAAAGGATGACTCCCCGGGGGAAGGCTCTGGGTTGTCACAAACAGGATTATCAAACCGAGAGCCATTTATCCATCTCACAATTGCCTAAGTGCCTCTGGTTTAAAAAAAAAAAAAATCATCGATTGTGTGCAATGTGCCAAAACTGTCACTAGCTGGGGCCTTAAATCCCCATCCGCCATCTCTGCAGGGAGGAATCTGAGCGCAGAGGAGGGAAGGGCCCTGTTTAGGTCACCCAGCCAGTCCTGGGATGCTGCCTACAGGTCAGGCCCCTGCCCCTGGCTTGCAGCAGCTGCCTACGGGTGGGGGAAGGCATTAGCCTGGCCGCCAGCACTAGAGACACAGGGATTAAGTACCCAAGGCCCTGCTCTGCTCTCCACCAGCCTCCGCTGCGGCAGCCGTTGCAGTCAGGATGAAATAGAGCCTCGGAAGAGCCAGCAAAGCTGAGGCCATAAACCATCGCTCTCTGCCAGGAATTGCCTGGTGCCTCTCACAGGAGGGGGACAATGTCTTAAGCTGTGGCAGCTAGGATGGAAGAGAGGAGGCTGACAGGGTCCCTTCCTGGCCCATGCTGCACCCCGGAAGGTTGGAAGCTGAGAGAGGGAGAGAAAGGATGTTCTGCTAGACAGAAGCCAAATGCCATTCTACAGATTCCAAGGACCCAAGGGGTGGGGAATGTCCATCCGGTCTGCAAACATCAGCACCGGGGCATCTCTGGCGCTGGCCGTATTTCTGCAGGAGAGGCTCTTGGTGGCCTCATAGGGGCATCGTTAGGGCTCTGCTGTGCTGGTATGTCCATCACATCTGCCTCTGAGGGGAGACACAGTGCCTTCTAGAGAGAACAATGGACACTCAGAGGAGGGCATCTGTGTGTGTGCGCGCGCGCGCGTGTGTGTGTGTGTGTGTGTGTGTGCGCGCGTGTGTGTGTGCATGCGCAGGCATGTACATGTGTGCATGGTCTCCCAGACACCGCCAAAGGAAGAGATCAATTTGGAGAATTAGAGGCCAGCCCACTTTGCATAGCTTCTAGGAAGCATGTACGGTAAATAAGGATTCAAGAAAAGAAATGTTTCATCATTCAATTAATTTTAGCCTCGGATGGCAGCCATGGGGTGGGGGAGCCAGTGGGGGGAGTGTAATCAATACCAAGCATTCAGCTTGCTAACATGAAGCACATTTCATACAAAGCTGGACTTTTTTCTCCTTGTCATACAGAATTATCTTAATTATCGTTTCAAGGAACAGCCTTATATAGCATCATCTAGTAGTCCAGGAGGCGGCTCAGAAACTCGTCACTGGAATAATTTAGGATTTTTCTTTCTAACATCTTGGTCTTGTTTGATATGCTTGCCATTTCTCCCTGACAGGGAGGTCGATTAAATCACATTTATATTGTAAACGTATGCATTGCTTTTTACCCAAGGCACTGGATGAAGAGATACAGGGGCCCCAAGGGAGGGAGAAGCCAATCCACTTTCATATTGCAAATTTCTGCTGTTCGGAAGAAATGAATGGTTGCCAGGGAGAACTGGGAATTACTCGAGGATGCAAAATGTTATTTTAGAATCCTTTTGAGAGGGGTTTCTTCCCTCCCCCACCTCCTCCAGCGTTTCCACTTCTGCGGCTGCTAATCGAGGTCTCTGCACACGCCAGAGGAATGCACTTCTTGGGCATTCTTCGGGGGATCAGTGGGGCCAGATTTCGGGCTGGCCGACCTTAAGCACACTGCCTCTTAGCCTCAAAGCAGGGTGGGGGTCGCACAGAGAAAAAGGAGCCCTTCATCTGCAAGGCATTCCATCCTCCCTTCTGTCGGAGGCCACTCTGGAAGGCGGTGGTTGGATTTTCGGAGTGGGGGGTGTAAATAATAGCAAGTGTTCAGAATGAAGAGGGGAAAGGTCATTAGCAGGAACCAGGCAGAAGTGATGCTGCACCGTCATTAACCTAACCGAACTAATTAGGAAACATTCAGGTTTTATAAATTATGCAAGACGCTCAATTTATACTTTTTCAAATTCCTACCATAACATAGATAATGAGGGAACATTTACAGTAACAGCGTAACCTAATCAAGAAACCCTTTCATTAGCATGAAATCTTCCAACACGGTGTTTGCGAGCACAACAAACGGAATTATAGATGCCAGGGGAGGCCAGGGGGAAGGCTGGATGGAGGGGGGTGCTGGTTCCACATTTGGCAAGGCCCAGAGCTGCAAGTGCCCTCCGCCTCCTGCCCTCCATGTGAAATGGAGCTTTCCCAGGGTTCATCTTGCAAAAGGTGTGGAGCGATCTAGAAGCCCCTCTGATTTCCCAGCCCGCTCTGGGGGATTTATAAACACCTCCATCTTCAGATCCTGTCATCCTGGAAGACTGATAACCACAGCACACAGCAGCCTTTCTACAGGCTAGAGGCACCCACGAAGGTTGGAGGCTCCTGTTGGAGGCTGTCTCTCCAGGAGATAGCTCCGTTCATGGTGGGGACTCTGTGGGGTGGTTCTGAGCTCACTGCCCGTGGACAGAGGAAGTGAGCATGGCCTGGGGGCTACTGCAGAACCACGGGGGATCCCGCCACGTCACCCCACATCAGCAAAGCCAGTTGAACCCCTGCGTGGGAACTCAGTGCCTGACAGGAAGCACCTTGCCTGGAGATTGGCTTTCAAGAGCTCCACGGGGGGAGGCGGCAGAGAGCACGGGCTGCTTTGGCCACCCCATCGGTGACCCTCTCTGCCACAGGTCAGCTCAGGCTTGCCCAGCGCACATTTACTTCCCACAACCCTGGGGGGCAGAACTTCAAGGTTTGAGGAGGCATATTCCTCAGGAAGCCTCTCCATGCAGCTCCTAGGCTGTGAGCTCACACAACTTCTTCTTGTGCAAGCTTTCGTTATCAAATGACTAATGTCACCCACAAGGTCCCAACCTCACGACCTCATCTAACCCCAGTGATCCTCCGAAGTCTCATCTCCAAATACCTTCCCATCACAGTTTAGGGCTTTGACATACAAAGCTGAGGGGACACAAACACTCAGTCCCTAACCTTCTCCAAATAAAATATCTACCCAGAACGTGTGTGTGACGTTCTCTGCAGATGTAATTACTTAAGGATCTTGAATGGATGTCATTCCGGATTATCAGAATGGCCTTCCATCCAAACCCAGACACCATGGAGCCGGCAGTGAGACAACAGAGGCGGAACCAGAGGCCCACGTCCCCAAGCCAGGGGTTCCAGCAGGGTCTGGCAGACAAGGAGGATGCCTCCTTCGAGCGTGCAGAGGGAATACAGCCCTGCCACTTGATCGGGCGCTTCTGGCTGTCAGAGCTGTGAGAGAAAATATTTCTGTAGTTCTAAATCACTAAGTTTGGAATAATTTGGGGCAGCCTAAAGAAACCAATATACTCCTCAGTGTCCACCATGTGCAATAGCAGCTGTGACAGTGCCCAGCACAGAATAAATGCTCAGTAATGTGATTAGCGGGAGCCCGGGTCCACCTGTAATTCGTGCCAGGAGCCCTAGTCCCAGCAGGAACCTGCTCCCTCACCTCCTTGCTGAGTACTTGTGCTCATAGCTAAGTACCCCTGGCCTGCTGGCCATATGGCTGTTCCCCACATCACCTCACTATTCTGGGAGCAGTCTTTCGGGCACAGCCAGGCACAAACCATGAGATGGACACAGGGGAGAGAGAACAGATCTGTGGCTTCACTTCTTATGGAACCATTCGTTGACTCATTCATTCATTGAGTACAAATTTTAAGGCTCTCCTGAGTGTTGGGGGCCACGCTTGCAGCCAGCAATACAGCCATGGGAAGGTAGAATCTCTACCTCTAGCTTTCACCCAACTCCAGCTACCAAGCCAGGGCCCTGTTTGTGAGAAAGGTCCCTCTAGGGGCAAACCCTGCGTTCATTCTGGGTTTTCTGAGTACCCAGGCTTCGTACAGGTGTAGGGCTCCCTGGCTCTGTCTTAATCATCCGAGTCTAGCTCCCCACCACTGCGCTCCCCCAGGGCAGAGGCACACTACCGAAGCAGCACGGGGATTACTTTTGCTATCACTGTACAGAGCGTGAGCTTCAATTATCCAAGCTCTGGTTCTGTGTGCAGGGAAACCCAGGTCAGCGCTGGGGAATGTCCTCCCCCACATCATTACCCAGGTCTCCATACTTCCTCCAGTAATTTGCAAGCTGCAGACTGGAAATCCTGCCAGGAGGAGGCAGGGCCGAAGGAGTTCCACTTCACCTTCCTAGCCATGTGGGAGGGTGGATCCTGGGGCTTCTCCCTTTCTGGTTTTAACCGCTTGCAAAGCGAAGACAAAGATGGAGAATGCTTCTCAAAAGACTCCCAAATGTTCCTCACAAACTTTCAGCTGATTTGGGATGCCACTGAACTGTTCACGGGGTGACCACTTCCTAGATCTTGGTCAGTGAGTATAAATCTCGGGTTTGGGAGTGGGGCGATTATGGCAAGCACTTACACAGTTATTACCAAACATATAGCTGCTGGGCACCAGAATAGCACATGCGGATGGTGGGCTAGAGGTTTTGCATCCAGAGGCTGAGAGGGTCAGGTGAACCAGGCACACGAGTAACTGAAATGACAGCTTTTGAGAGGAGCCCTCTTTGGCAGCGCACACGGGAAAATCACCTGAGACCCATGGCCAGCCCCGACGCCCACAGGCCTGCAGAGCAGGCAAAGGCCCCGCTGTCCTACTGACCGAGGAGCTGAGGGCCCCAGAAGCTGGAGAAGGAGGGAACTGAGAATCAGCAGACTGCTTCATTAGATTATCTCCGAGGACTGAGTGGAAAGATTCAAATATGGTGTGCCGATGGGGCGTGGGGTCAGCAGGATACAACAATCACGTCCATCTGATATCAGAGCAGACAGAGGCTGGAGAGGTGAGGAGCCACACCCTCAGGCCTCACCAGTCAGAACCAGGTACCCAGACCAGCCACAGCTCTGACCACTACAGCAGCAGCTTTTCATCCACTGCACTCTGTTGAACTTGAGGGACACAAGTCATGGAGGAGACTAGAGACACCGCATGTCCACATCTGAAGTCCTCTCTCGAGATTCATGGCCAGAAGTACAAAAATCAAGAGGAAATAAATGTGTCAGCCACATCATTTTGGGACCTAAAACTTCAGAAGAGTAAAATGTAAGGGTGAGGGGTGGGAGGAAGTACCAAGAAGACTAGCGCTTGTACTACCAGAGCAAGGTCTCCTGAAGGTCCCCTAAAACTCCAGCTGTGGAAGGAGAGGGGTCCAGATAGTGTTTGAATAGAAACTAACCCCTATGAGGGGCTTTGCAGTACTGCAACAAAATACCTGAGGCAGGCTAACTTTATAAAGAAAAGAAGTTTATTGAGCTCACAGCTTTGCAGATTCAAGGCCAAGGCACTAACATTGGGAATCACAATGGCAGGGGCACAAGGGGAAAGGAAGAGATTCATTGCCAAGCAAGACACAAGAGAGACTCAGGGTTAGATTCAGGCTTGCATAACAACTCACTTGCTCTTGCATCAGGAGACCAGCATTGTCTTCCAAAGGCTAAAGACCTAAGATGTCCCACTAAACTCTGCCTCTTACAGGTCTACCCTGTCTCCCAGAACCACCAACCTGGGAACCAAGCCCCGATCCAGAACCTTCAAGGGACACCCAGGCCATATCCAAACCGCAGCAAAATTGCTGCTGGAAAAGACGGTGTGTGGGCTACCGAGGAGGAGGTAGAGCTAAGGCAGAGAGTTTGCGGAGCGAGCGGTGACAGGTAGGACTCCCACCTCCAGCCTTCCAGTGCTGGGTGGAAAGTGGAACTCGATACACTGGGTAGATGTGACGCATCTTGAGCTTGGGAGATGACAGGATGTGGGTGCTGCTGGGCACTTTACCAAGGGCTGCTCTGAAGGCCAGAAAGTCCTGGTCCCTCTGAAGACTTGGCGATCAATGAGGAGCAGTCATGGTCCTCACTGTCCCAAGGCTATGCCAAGGAAACTGGTCACCCTTTCTCCCCAGAGCCAGACGGGGTGTCCATCTCTAGTTCCTCTGCACAGCAGAGGATTTCCAGGTAAACCAATCTCTCTCTCTCTCCCTCTCTCTCTCTCTCTCTCTCTCTCTCTTTCTTTCTCTCTCTCTCTCTCTCTCCCACCTCCATCTCCCCATCTCTCTATCTCCCTCTTGTAGTATAAGACATCATCTAAAAAGTGGTACCACAAAACCACTCCAACGTCCCCATAAAAAAGTTCATGTTATCATCCACTCCGCAACATCCATCCATCCGTCCATCTGTCCATCCATTTTTCCCATGCTTTTAGCCATCTTGCATCGCACACTGGCTGGTCATATATAAAAACCAGGCTGCATATCACTGTCTGCTGTTCCTCAACCTCTTGGAAATAATCCGCTTCACCCAGCCATCACTACCTAAGAGGTCACTTTCTGCACACCTGCCTGACCTTCTCAGACCCCAGACCTCAGGATGAACCAAGAACACCACTTCCATTGGCGGGGCAGCATCCTTTGTAATAGTGAGTTGAGCCGTAAATTTCTGTCTTCGGCGTGAAGATCTGAGGAACCGGAATCAGAGTAGCAGAGGGCCAGGTACCCCAAGGAGAAGAGATCCAGCCAAAGTCACCAGGGAGCAGCCACTGGGAGCGAGCGAAGAATGCAGTGTGAGGACAGAAAGGGGCAGAAGCAGTGTGGGAGGAGAAGTGGGAACCAGAGAGAGGCTGCCCCACGCACCAGTGTATTAATACAGTCCCCTGTTGGCCTCTGTTTCTGTGAGGCCCCACCCGGGACAGGTCCCATTTCTGGAGCCCCATGATAGCCTTGTAGCCCTTAGTAAACTTTTTTTCAAGAGATATCTGATCAGGTGTCCATCCTTAGCAATCAAATGAGCCTGGCAAAGGTGTCCATGACCATCTCTCCATCTGACCCTCATCCACACACAGGGCCCATCCTCTCCTCCTTCAACAGACAAAAGAGCAGCGACGCCCCAGTGTGCACCCCTCCCTAGGAGCCCCGTGCCCTGGTGACGAGTGACCAGGGGACACGTTACCAGGTAGGATCACCCGGATCTGCACCCAAAGCCATGGCTGCAGTGCTTCACTGACAGTCACGCTAACTTAGGGCACATTCACCTGGTGGCCAGATTCTAGCTGCTGCCCCCTGGGGGACACACTCCGTGTCCCTGAGTTTCTGTTGCAGGCCATGGACACAAAGGCAAAGAGCACTGAAGGTGGAACAGAGGCGCAAGCAAAGCTCCTGGGGACCAGCAGACATCACAGAGGCGTCCCCAGAAGAACACGCTCTTCACTGGAGCTCGAGAGAGCGCCCCCTTGCAGGAGGGGCAGGGAGAGTGTGAAAGGGGCCTGCCTGCTGTGGAAACAGCAGGGTAAAGTTCAGAGGCCCGGTCACATCTGCGCATTTGGAGAATGCTGGTGACCTCAGCTGGCCTGAACAGCTACCAGCTGTGGCCACATGCATCTCTAGCAATTTGGACGGCAGGGAAGAGAGGGCCGATGCGGACGTATCTCTTTTCCAGTTCTCTGCCTTGGTTCTGTCAACTGAAGGCCAGTGATGTCTGATGTTACTACTGTGTGGTGTGATATCCTGGGGAGGGGATCCCGGAGAATTTCACCCCAGAGGAGCATGTGGCCCTGAAAGGAGAAGCAATTTACCTGAGGTCATGGAGCGAGACGATCAAATAGTCACCATAAGGAGTCATCTTTGTTGACCCTGGCCCCCAGGATCTTCTGCGGGGGTCTTCTCGGGGCAGCCAGCTGTGAGCATCTTTCGCTTCTCTCTCCCCTTCTGTAGCAAGACCCTGAGGGCCTGGCCTCTATTTGTTGTGCGTGCTGTTTACATATGAGCAGAGATGAGACCCAGAAGACCTTCAGAAGGTACGAAAAGGCACTCTGAGGGCCGCGGACCTCCTCCCGTCCCTCAGTCTCTCCTCCAAACACCTCTGATTGTAGGAAAATAATGGAAGCCCACATCTGACTCCCATCTGAGAGGAGGGGCTGGGTCAGGGGATTGACGGCCTCCCAGGTGAGGATGGAGGGGCTGCAGGCACCGAGATGAGCAATATGATTTCATGGAGGAGTTGGGGGTGTGACCGGGGAGGGGACTGAGGCAGAAGGGAGATGAGGCCTTCGCTGCAGGATGAAGGAGTGAATCGCACAGAGAGCTGCTGAGGACCATGGGAGGTGGGACTCCCCTTCCTGCCTGCTTCTGCAGAGCTTCCTTGTAAGAAGAGCAGCTTCCCCTCCCAGTCTCTTATCCTTTAAGATTCATCTCTCAGCCCTAGGGAGGCTTCCGGACACCCTTCCAGGCTAACCTAAGGCCCTCTCTGGTTCCTCCACCTGAGCCTTCATCACATGTATGTGGGATGCGTGCACACATTTGTGCATTTGTGCTTAGATGTGCACGCATGTGCATCTGTGTGTGTGCGTGTGTGTGTGTGTGTGTGTGTGTCTGTGTGGTTCCCCACTGGACATGAGCTGCTGGAGAGGAAGAACTACATCTCTATCCTTTCTGTAGCCTCACTCCTGGCCCTGGGCCTCTGCATGATAAAATCTCGACCTAGGGGAAAAAACTCGACATAGGAATGTTGATGACATACATGAATGAATGAATGAGTGAATGAATGAGTGAATGAATGAATGAATGATTTGAATTGAATGAGCAAATAAACTATCTTGAAGACATAAGGTGGAGGACAGGATCAGCTCTGTTGACTGTCCGCCTGCCTCACTGGAATTTTCCTTCCTTGAGGGTGCTAATAGATCTGGATGAAACACCCCAGGAGGCCCTTGTTCAGAGCAAGTTTTCTCTGCCTCAGCACTATTGATATTTGGGGCTGATCACTCTGTGTTATGAGGACTATCCTGGGCATTGTAGGATGCATAACAACATCCCTGGCCTCTCACCACTGCAGTCCCACCTTCCGTTGTGATGATCAAAAAGGTCTCCAAACACTGCCAAGTGGTCCCTGGGAGGGGTGCAGAATCACCCCGGGTGACAGCCACAGGCACAGAGTGATGCGGGCACTGATGAACATCACTGACTGACCGGCTGAGAGCCAGGGCCACTCTGGCTGGCCCGTGGCAACTGCCAGCTGAAGACAGTCGAGTCACAGATGAAGACACCAGGACAGTGAGACAAGGTTTCCAGACCCGTCCCTCGGTCAACAGCCCACCCTGCTGCAGGATGGGCTGTGGAATCCACCCACCTCCCCCAGCAGTCAAGAGCCACCTTCAGCATGGTCTGAGACCAGGCATTGTTGGTGTCACTTCCGGCTTCCAGCTCCGCGTCCATGCTCTTCGTGGAGACCGGGCTCCAGTTACTGAAGAAAGGACAAACATCCCTGGTGGCAGCTCTCCAGAGCCTGTTTCTCAGCACTGCCTGAGGTAATGCTCAGTTCTCACACGAATGAGCTCCATTCAACTAGGCCAATCTCCTGGCTCCTGTCCAAAGGCTGCCTCATAAAGACCCTACCAAATTCTCCAACCCTCAGCCATAGTGGGTGGTTAAGGACATGACCAAAAGGCTCAGAGAACTGAGAAAGTGTGTGTGTGTGTGTGTGTGTGGCCTGCTTACCTTCCCAAGAGGGTTGTGGGGCTGAGACCAGAGGCTGAAGGCTGCCAGGACAATACCCCAGGGGTCCCGGAGGGAGAATGAGGCAGTCATGATTTAGCTGAGACAGATCAAGGCCCACGCAGAGCACATTTCAGGAAGTGGACCACCCATGAGGAACAGCGGAGAACAAGAAGAACGCAGAGGCCTGAGGGCAGCCCTGGCTCCAATCAGCACCGGCGCACAGGGCTCTCTTACCAGATGCAGAGTGCAGGAACGACAATGGTAATCATCCCAAGGCTGAGACAGGAAGGACTTCTGAGGACTCATTCAGCTGCGTCCATTGCTTTTTCCACCGATGCTTTGTCAGCGTCTCAAGGGCAGCACCAGGGCCCTGCCCTTTGTTGTCTAGCACAATGCCTCGCGTGCCACAGTGCCTGGCGGGTTTGAGGATCTGTGGTTGATGTGCGAGCCTCTTGATACACATTGACTTAGAAAAGTGGACTTTCAGACAAAACGATTCAACCCCCTTTGGCTTTCTGGCTTCAGGCCAGGTCTACCTTCCAGTTGCCAGGACACAAAAACCAAGAGGCAATTCTGACCATTGTTCTATTGAAAAAGTAATACTGAGAACCCTTCGGCCCTGCCACACACAGTCACACTCCATAGGACACTGGGGATATGCAGTACCAAGACACAGAGGATATTTCTCTCATGGAGCTGAATACAACCCAGGGCACTAGGAACACAGCTACCATTTGGGAGGGAAGGTGGGTAGATGAAAGGGGCAGATTTATGCTAGGAAGGTACCAGCTTGGCTGGCCACTGTGCCCTGTGGAACAATCCTCCTGAATAGAATTGTGATATGTACTTAGCTCTCTCACTATTCCTTAAAATCCCAGTACTTCTCACATCCTGCCTGTTGTAGGATCCAAACCTACCTACAGGGTCCTCTCCAGCCTCCAGGAGATAAAGAAGCCCAAATCACAAGCTACCCTTGGCCTAAGCCAGGTAACTACCCTATCACAAGTCCTCTGGAAACTCACTAGTACCCACAATGATCCAAGGAGCTCAGGATCCCTAAAATGTTTTACAGCTATGAAAGCCATCCCCCAGGACACCTTATTTCCTCCACAGCCAATGTAAATAGACCTATAACAAGTTAAGAGATTAAATCAGTAATTTAAAAACCACCCACAAAGAAAAGTCCAGGCCCTGATAAATTCCGTGCTATCTTCTACCAAACATTCAGAAAAAAAACTCATGCCAATTCTTCATAAATTCTTCCAAAAAATGAAAGAGAGAACATTTTAAAACTCATTTTAAACTAGACAAAAATATCACAAGAAAACTACAAACCAATATCACTTACGAATACAGATGCAGGCCCGGAGGTGTGGCTCAGTGGTACAGTGCCTGCCACGCACTAGGTCTTGGGTTCCATCCTTAACACCACCAAAAAAAAAAAAAAAAATCCTTCCACATGGAAAAAATACACAATAAGCAAAATGAGAAACAAACAACAGAATGGCAGGAGTGCTGTGCCAGATACTCTGAGCATAGATGCAAATAATCAAATCTTCAGCAAATACGAGCAAACCACACCCAGCAACACAAAAGAAAAAAATCACATCTTGTGGCCAAGTGGGACTCATCCCAGAAGGCAGAGCAGGTTTAATATCTGAAAAATCAATTAATATAACACATTCATATCAAGGGGATAAAATACAAAAATCATATGATCATCTGATAAATGCAGAAAAAGAATTTGAAAATAATTCCACATTCTTTCATGATCACACATTAGACAAACTACGAACAGAAGAACTCACTCAGGCAAAGAGTGTCTATGAAAAACCCACAGCTAACAGTGTGCTTGTTGGCGAGAGACTGGGCTCATCCCCTCGAAGATCAGCAGCAAGGCAAGGATATCTGCTCCCACCCCTCCTGTTCGGCATCAGCCTGGAATTCCTGCCAGGGCCTCTAGGCAAGAATAAGGAGTAAAAGGTATCCATATCAGAAAGGAAGAAGCAAAACTATCATTATTTGCAGATGACACAACATGATAGAGTGAAAACCCTAGAGAACTCACTAAAAAAATCTATTAAAACTAATAGACAAGACAGTGTGGTGGTGCACACTTGTAATTCCAGTACTTGGGAGGCTAAAGCATGAGGATTGAGAATTCGGGGCTGGCCAGAGCTACATAGTGAGACCGTATCTCAAACCACACACACACACAGACTGATAAACAAGTCCAAAAGGTTGCAAGATGTGCAATCAATATAAAAATGTAAAACATTGTTTTTCTACATATTTTCAATGAACAACCCAAAAATGAAATCAAGAAAACAATTCCATTTACAGTAGCTCCAAAAGAATGAAATACTTTTGAATACACTTAACAAAACACATGAAAACACATGAAAAACTTATGAAAACTACAGAACTTTGTTGAAAAAAATCAAAGAACATCTACATAAATAAATGGAAAAATATCTGATATTCATGGATTGGAAGACAATATTAAGACAATATTTCCCAAACTGATCTGCATAGCCAAACCAATCTTTATCTGAGTCTGGATTGAATTCTTTGTAGAAACTGAGGAACTGATTCTAAAATTCACATGAAATTGCACAAGACCCAGAAGGGCCAAAACAAACTTGAGAAAGAACAAAATAGAGAGACTCAGACTTCCCAATTTCAAAACTGACTGCAAAGCAACAGTAATCTAGAGTTAGTAGCTTTTAAGATATAGATATGGATATAATTGGTAATCTAAAAATAAGCCCATACCCCTATGGTCAACTGATTTTGGACAAGGGTACAAAGACCATAGGGTATGGATTTGGGGATGTGAATTGTCTTTTCAACAAAATGAAGCCAAGATGACTGGATAATCGCATGCAAAGGAATGGAGTCAGACTCTTACCTCACACCATATACATAACACCAAATGGATCCAAGATGCAAATATGAGCACACAAACTATTAAATTCTAAAGAAAAATAAAAGTAAATCTTCATGACCTTGGATTTGGCAAAGGATTCTTAGATATGTTGTCAAAAGTGTAAGCAACAAAGTAAAAAGATAAATACATGGTATTTTTATCAAAATTAAAAGCCTTTTTGATTCAAAGAATACCAATGAGCAAGTGAAAAGAAATCTACCAGTATACATTGGGAGAAAATATTTGTAAATAATACACTTGGTAAAAAAAAAATTAAATCTAGAGTATATAATGAAGTCTTTCAACTCAATAATAAAGGGGCAAATTACTCAATTAATACATGGGCAAAAGGTCTGAATAGATCTATATAAGCAAGCTATACAGATGCCAGTAAGCACGGAAAGACAGTTAACATCATTAGTCATTAGGAAAATAAAAATCAAAACCAGAATAAACTAGCGTTTCACACCCACTAGGATGGCTGGAATCCAAAAACCAGATAACAATAAATGCTGATGAGGGTGTGAAAAAATTAAAACCTTCACACACTGCAGGCAGGAGTTTAAAATGACTCGGTCACTTTGCAAAACTATGTAGCCGGTCCTCAAAAGCCTCAGCATAGTATTATCGAGAACTCAGAATTTCACTCCTATGTAAATACCCAAGGAAATGAAACATGTTCACACTAAGAGTTCTATATAAATATTTATAGCAACATTACTTAGGATAGCCAAAATGTGGATACAAGCAAAATGTCCATCAATGGATAGACAGATGAAAAAAGGTGGTTTATCTCTATACAGTGGAATATTACTCAAACATAAAAAGAGATAAGGTATCTAGAAAATACTACAACATGGATGAATTTTCAAAACATGATACTAAGTGAAAAAAGGCAGTCACAAAAGGTCGCCTATGACATGAGCCCGTTCGTATGAAAGTTCAGAACAGGGAAAGCTACAGAAGTAAACATTAGATCAGCAGTTTCCTGGGGCTATGGTACAGGATGGGGGTACAGGGATGTAATAGTTAAAAGCTACAAAGGGTTTGGCTTGGTTTTCGTTTTGAGATGATGAGAAAGTTCTAAAATCAACTATGATAATGGTTGCACATATCTGTGACTATATCAGAAACCATTGACCAATACACTTTATTTTTTTTTAACCAAGAACATGTATTGGTACATTGTCCATATATTGATCACATTTAACATGTTTGTTTTGTACCTGTACATGGTGTCTCTTGGTTCTCCCACCTCTACCCTCCCCTCCCTTCTGTTCCCTCCATCCCTATTTACAGCAGGTTTATTCACAATTCTCCATGATTTCCCTTTCCCCTTTCTTTCCTTTTTTTCCCTTCCTGCTTTTCCCCCTTCCCTCTTTCTGGTACTCCTCTCCTTTGTATATTATCTTCCTTTTATATAATATCCGTTACACTACTTTGTCCTTATTTACAGTTATGGTTTCTCATATCACAGAAACAATTTGATGTGTGCTCATGAGTGTCTGATTTATTTCGCTTAGTAGTATTTTCTCAAGGAACATCCATTTACATACAAATGACTCTAGTTTATCCTTCTTTATGGCCGTGTAGTACTCAGTTGCTAGACCAATACGCTTCAAATGTGCTAATTGTATGTGAACTGTATTATATGTGAATTATACCTCAATAAAGCTATTTTTAAAACTTAAAAAAAAAGAAAAACAACACACCCTTTAAAATATTGGATGGGTTCAGATCTTAGAAGAGACATCTCTCATCCTTATCTTGTGGTTTTACAAATAGAGAAACTCTGGCCCACAGAGGGGTATTAAGCAAACCCAAGTCACACAGCACAGAGGTAGCAGAGCCCAGACCAGAACTGCTGCCTAACTGTCACAGAGCTGAGGCCTCGTAGAGCCTCTGACTCGATTTTCCCATCTGTAGCAGGGGCATACTCAGCCCTTAGCCCCACACCATGGACCTGGTGCTAAAAGGGTAGAGAATCCACATACAGGTTTGGAAATCCCAGTGACACGGGAGCAGTGCTCACACTGCACGGCCTGGGGTGCACCCTTATGCTTGTGTGCCCGAGAACCCCATCGGCTTGGGCCTCTGCCGTGGGGCACCCCTCCCTGGAGCTGGAGCCCAGGGCCCATTAGTGTCAGGGCCTGATTTCCCCACCTGCAGCTCACAGGCTCCGGGTTCTTGCTCCTCAAGAGGTGATGATGGATTGAAGGTGCCCGAAATTACTTTACAACAGGTGACAAATCATCCCTAATTCCTCCTGCTTCGTTAGTGTGACATTAATCCTGATGGGCTCATCAGGGGACAAGGTGAGAGCGCAGACGCAACCAGTACCCTGCCGCTCAGGCTGCTGGGTCTCATTCCAGAAGAGCCAGCGGGCCCTTCGGGAAGCCCCCCGGGAAATCTGCAGATGACCGCCTTTGTCGGGGGGGACTCAGGTAAGAAGGGTGATGTCAAAGGGTGGAATGGAGGTGACCGAGGGACACTGAAAAATTCAGGCTGGGCCTAAAAGATTTCATTCTTTTACTTTCTTTCTTTCTTCCTTCCTTCCTTTCTTCCTTCTTTTTTCTTTTTTCTGGTACTGGGAATTGAACCCAGAGTCTTTGCACTGAACTACATCCCCAGCTGATTTTTAATTCTTTTTTCTTGTTTATTTTGAGACAGGGTCTTGCTAAGTCACCAAGTTGCCCAGGCTGGGTTCCAACTTGCGATCCCCCTGCCTCAGCCTCCCGGAGTGCTGGGATTATAGGTGTGCACCATCATGCTAGGCTACACTTTTTTTTTTTTTTTAATTCCTAAACGTGATAATAATAACTAATACCATGTGGGCCAAATTGGGGCATCTGCAGTGCAAATTATTGAGCCCAGTGCCACTAGCAGATGGTTCCCCCACTCTAAATGTCCCCTTGAAGTTTCGAGACTCTCCAATTTTAAAAGCAGTGTATGGGACGAGATCCTCCACCACAGGCAAGCCTCACTGCAGACTTGCTCACCCTCAACCTCTGTTCCAAGGTTGTCACCAAGCTTGCACACATGCTGTACCCAGTCCTTCTCTCCAGGCCCAAAGCCCACTCCTCCCCCTTCAGTCCAGGGGAGGGGGACCTGATTCCATTGCCCTCCCAAGTTCCCCAAGTGCCCCTTCCCTTGTCTATTTTCACTGCTGTGCCTGCCATGTGGCTCTCTGGACAAGGTCACTGCAAACTTTTGATCAGTCTCGTGTGGACCCCTGGTGACGTGAAGGCAAGGACCCGGGCTGAGCTGTGGGGACACACCAAGGACGGCATGGAGCCCCAGTGTCCTGCTTATCGCTGTGGCAAGGGAGGACCCAATCCCCATCTGGTAGCTGCCCTAGTGCCGACAAGAGTCACGTGTCCATCCACAGTAATGCCCTTCACCCTCACCCTCACCCTCAGAGTCACTGATACCAGGTTTAAGAGGACCATGTGGTTACCAAGTTGTGACACGAGAAAGTAGGAATGGAAACAAGAGCATCTCCTTAGCCATCCCTCCTCCCCACAACATCACAACATTGTGGCATCTCTCAGATTAAGGCAGGAGACAGCCCCTGGCCTCTAATTGCTCTCAGTCAAAGACTGTAGCTAACATGTTATTAAATATGTAAATAATATGAAAGCCAGAAGAGAATTAATATTTCATATATAATGAAGTTAAGATGAATTCTCCTGTGTCTAATTTTCTGTTTTTAAATACATAATGCACTGTGGAGTCCAAAGTGATTCATGATATTTTATATTGGTTAAAGACATTCGGGGCTTCTCTGAAGCAGCCTCCTAAATGATTAACCTGAATATTATTATTACAAATAGGATTTGTTTTTTTAAAAATTAATTCTGTAGTTAATCAGAATGAAAAGCATGGGGTTCTTTGCTGGTGGGCCAATTTTAAACAGAGACTAAGAACTGAGATGCAGATGGCAAATCCTAAGGCCTACAGGGCCCTGGAAAGTGAATGAACACAGCAGACAGGGTGGCAACAGGGAGAGGCAGGGACTGCAGCAAACTACGAGAACATGCCCCTGTCTAGAAGGACAGCCACAGTGGCCCTTCTGAAGCAAAAACCAGAAATTCCAATTTTTCATTGAGAAATTTATCTGTATGTAAAATTGGTCTCTAATTCAAATAATGGATTAAAAGGAAGATGATCTGAGGTCTACCAGTTTACCACTGTATTAGTTAGGGCTCTCTAGAGGAACAGAATCAATAAAAAACATACATATAATTATACAAAGGGATTTATGAGTTAGGCTTACAGGATTGGAGGCAAAAGAATTCAAAACGGCTGACTGTGTGCTGGAGAGTCAGAGGCTGAGGCTCTCACAATAGTCAAAGGTCAAAGGCCTGGAAGCTCACTGTTGATCAACCTGTTTAAATCTACATTGGAAGGCTGAAGAGTCTGTATTGGAAGGCTGCAGAAACTGAAGAGCAGTGTCCAAATGCAATGGCAAAGACTAGAGCTCTACTAAGAAAGGGAAACACTTCCTTCTTCTTTCCCTTTTTATTCTGTCCAAGCTACAAGCCTATTGGTTGATGCCACCCTCATATGGGGTGGTCTTCCTCCATCCATTTGTTGGCCCAAATGTCAATCATCCACAAACACACTCAATTTGCTAATCAGATAGGCCATTCTTATTCAAGTCAAGTTGACATATCACAGTAACAATCACAGTCACCTTCAGATGAGATGTCTGGCTTGAGGGGAAGTTGCTGCCAAAAACCAGGCCGTTCCATCTCTGGAAGGGTAAGGACACCCCAGTCTCACTCAACTAGATGATATGCTGATGAACAGACAATCTGATTAGTCAGCCTTTGCCAAGGGCAATTTGGCAAGATATGAAAAGTATGAATCTTTCAACCCAGCAGTCCTACTTCTAAGAATTTATCCTAGAGAAATAATTAAGGACTGGGAAAACAAATTGCTGTAATGATGTTCTCCATAGCACTGTTTATAATGGCCAAAAAAAAAAAGAAACAAATTTAAGATCCAACAATCATGTATGATTACTGAATTATATCATGGCACATCTAAAAACATTAAAACTATGCAGTCTTTGACAAATATGAATAGATATCCATAAATATATTTTAGGAACATGAGTGAAGTGTATTTACAGTATAATCATGGTATTGTTTTTTAAAATGCATGTATATTTATCTGCCCAGAAGAAAGTGGGAAGGTGATACACCAAGTTATCAGCAATTATCTCTGAGTGGGTGGTAAAATTGCTGCATAAATTCCATCTTTTTCTTGTTGTCCATATCTTAAGGATGATTACAAATGAAAATTTAATGTTGCTAAACAAAATCAATAGAAGAAAGAAATGCCAAATGACAGGGTACCATGGGAAAAAGCCTAGCCTTTGGCAGGTCACCAAACCTGATGCGACCCTCACGCCTTCTCTTAGCCTTCACCTCCATGAGCTTCGCTGTGTGCATCTGAGGAATGAATGAGTGGGCTACATGATTTCCACAGTCCCTCTATGGTGGAAACCACAGTCAAGGAACTTTGGGGACATGGCAGCTACCTGTCTGTTCATTCACAAGAACTGGTTGGTTGACAGATGCAACCATTGTGCCAATCCTTAAGCCAGGCTAGGGGCTGATACTGTCCCCCAAAGGCATCCAAATGAGAGGCCGACAGGGATCTTCAGAAAACAACATCCCCTCTGCCCTGCATGGTGCATATATGTGCACACTTACCGTAGCAGCTGATCAGAGAAGAATTTCTACAAAAAATAGGACATGAGCAGAGTCAGAAGAGATGAGCTGGGATTCACAATCTGGTCAAGGAAAAGGCAGGGGAATGCATTCCAGGGAAAAGAGAGTGTGTACAAGGGATGGAGTTGAACTTGGGGCATGGGGTGCAAGTAGAAGAGGTTACAGAAGACGAAGTGGCTACATCATCCAGGTGCCATGTGCTCCCTTTAGGAGTAAGGCTGTTAAACCTGGCGAAGGAGCCTTGAAGTTCTGAAAAATGAAGAAATTTGTGAGAGCAGATTTTTAGAAATTCCCGTGATGGCAGGAAGATGCATTGGAAAGAACAAGACAAGGTAGCAAAGAGCCTAGAGATGGTGGCGGTGGCTGTGGAGAGGTCAGACTCAGGATTGACCTTGTGCTGAGGCAAAGGAAGGAAGTTAGGAGGACCTTGGGCTTCTGGCTTCAGTGGTGAGTAGAGGGGTAAGCCATTCATTAAAACAGGACCTACTGGATAAAAAGCAAAGTTGGAGAAAAGGCCATGTTCAGTTGTAAGAGCCTATGAGCCATCCAAAGAGATATGTCAACTGGGCAAACAGGTGGCAGTAGCCAGAGTTCTGGAAAGAAGTCTAAATTTGGGATCTGTTGAAGGCCAGGCTATAGATGACACTCATAGGGGGAACAGGGTGAAACATGAGCTACATATGGGCACCAAGCAGCCAGATGGAGAAAGAGGAGGAAGACACAATGAAGAGGCTGAGGCAGGGGATCCACAGAAGCAGAGGGAGTATGGTGGCACAGAAGCCCAAGAGAACATTCTAGAGCATTCTAGAAAATAGAAATAACTAGCAGTATGGAAAGCTTCTGCATGATTGTAGAAAATGAAGTCAACTGTGGCATGGGAAATAAGGAAGTGGGTTCTTGGAAAGGAGAGAGGGCTCCCTCAAGTATTCAGGGTAGGTGAGGGTGGTAGCTGTGTGGGCACAAGGCCAGACACCTGCAAGGCTTCCAGAAAGCCTGACTCACCCCACCCCAGTCTCTGACTCACTCCAGCACCCTCCGTAAACTCACACTCCCTGGTGCCCCGGCATCTGGACACCGCAGGGGATGGTGGTGCAGGAAGCAACTCACACAGCTGCAGTCAGGGCAGCAGAGGGAGCAGGGATGTGTTCCACTTCTCCAGCAGCTGGAACAAACGCTCGCTCGGTGACCTCATGTGGCTGCCTGGGACACGGTTCCCAGCCAGGCCAAGAGCGCAAGAGAGCCGCCTACAGGAAGAGGAGGGCTGACCGTGTGCCAAGGAAAAGTAAAGGCAGAAACCTGGGTGCCCCACAGGGGGAAACTCACCCTCAGCTGTTGAGTTGCCCCCCCAAGTCTAGGTGTTGGGAACTTTATCCCCAGGTTCATTTGTGAATGGTACTTGGAGGTGGGGCTCAACCATGGTGATTCCCAGGCCAAAATGAAGCCTGGCCCCCGGGATAGCAAGCGGTGCTGCTCAGGTGAGATTCCCAGCTTGCCACCTCCTAGACCCTAGCAGGACTGTCCCTCTGTCCCCCTGTGCTTGGACTGAGTCATGGGCCAGTGTGACCAATGAGCTGTAAGCATAAACGATGTGTGTGACTTGCAGGCCAAGCACACAACCTCCAAGAAGAGACCCTTCGTTTGCCCAAGTGGCCAATGATGCCTGGCCTGGTGGCACCTGTGTCCACCTGGACTCCAGAGCCAGCGTGAGAAGTGGAGCCCAGGATACCCTCAGTGGACGTGCAACGTGAGCAGGACCACTGGGTCTGGGGGCTGGTGCAGCCACAAGCCCAGCCCACCCTGTGGTTACAGCCAGGCTCCGGGCAGCCCTGAGTGAGGGCCTCACCCTTGGAGGCCAGCATCCTCCTCCCAGAGAGAGACCTGGGAAGGAAGTAGGAGCCAGCTGCCCCAGGAGCTTGGTGGGGATGCTAGGAGAGAGAACCTGGATCACACGCAGAGGCCTTCTGGCCAGCAGGTGTGTATTTGGGGCCCAGCATCTCAGGACAGGACGCAGGGTGTCAGAGCAGGCCACCTGGTACCTGCATCTGTGTGACAACTACACCATTTGTCCTCAGGCCTGAGGGTCTCATTGGAGAGGACAGTAGTGGGCCTTTCATCCCTCCCCTTCTGAGCAGCCCCCAGGCCAGAGGCTGCAGGTCTGCTCTGAGAGTCCAGCCCCGTCTCGGAAGGCTGTGCTGGAGTTGCCTCCAAGCTGTCCTCCAAGGTCCCTTCAGCCCTACAGACAGCCATGAGGCCCACTCTGGCCACTTGCAGACATCTCTCAAGCCATCTCTCAAGCATTCCCTAGACCCTGACCCTTCATCAGAACCATCAGGCTGAGTTCTGTTTCCTGCCAGAGCCCTGAATTCACACACAAGCCTCTGACACAGGCCCAATTCTCCCAACCCACCTTTCTGTGTGAGATACAGCCTGGGTTCCCACCGTCCGCACCCGGCTGGGGGGCTTCTCCCTGCTTCCCCAGCTCAGACCTAGACTGATGGTAGTCAGGGCACTTCCTCCACCCTGGCTGACCCCGCACTCCAGGGCACCCGGACCCTGGCCAGGCATCCAGAGCAGAACCTCTGGGAACCCTCAGAGCCAAGGCAGTCCAGGCCCAAGGAGGCCCGGCCTGTTCTTGTCTGGCTTCCTTTGTTTTGCTCTGGTTTCTGGCATAGTGGGTGCGTCAGAGCTTTGTCATCCTTAAACAAACAACACGTGTGGTGCAACGGCCCCCAGCGCCCATCAATTACCTCAGGCCTGTCACCTTTGAAAGCGCGTCAGCCAGGGCTCGGCGTCCGCCCCCGCCACCTGCAACCAGCAGCTGTGCAAACACGAGCGACCAGAGCTCATGGGGTCAGCCAGTGGCGACTTCAGCTCCAAAGGCCACAAGAAAGCAAGTCATGAGGAGCCCAGGGGAAGCAGCTAGCTCAGGAAGGGATTTCTGGGGCAGGCCCATCGCTGGCCCTCATTAGCTTGGAGTCTTGGACAAGTTCCTCCTCTTCTAAGCCTCCTTCCCATCTTTATTTTACCAAAATCGAAGTGAGCCAGGACATCACAGCAATAAGGCAAATATTTCCAGATGGCCGCCTGTGTCCCCAGCCCCATGCTAGGCACTTTAGTCCCGAAACTGCATCCCTCCACACCCCGGTGAGGCTTAACTGAGAGGGCAAAGGAAACCAAAGGTCACAGTGCTCAGATGACTTCCCTGAGTTCACATGGCCACTAATGGGTGAAGCTGCTGTGGCTCTAGGACCTTCGTTCTTTATTTCTGATCTTGAATCTCTATGGGCTTACTTTATTTTTACTATAGAGATTTTCAAATATGTGAAAGTAAAGAGACTATGACATTAAGTCCCATGGCCCCATCACCCAGCTTCAA
>PVJO010002227.1:15869-149102 GCA_004026905.1 Hystrix cristata | reverse complement strand
TTTTTTATTTTTATTTATTTATTTTTCTCATGTGAGCAAACATTACCTGTAGTTTTCCTGGTTCACCTCGATCTTCACTTGCCTTGTTCGTTCTTTCTCTCCTGCTCCAGTTTCCCAAAGCTTGGGTGACTTCTTTTGTCTTTCAGTCTTGCTTCTAATATCTTTGTCTTCATTTATTTTGGTATTTTCTCCCTTACCCTGTTTAATTTCCCCCCCCCAGGGTAAATTCACTTTACTAAGGGGAATGCAAATTCCTGGTTTGTGTGGGATTTTGTCATATAACTATAGATCTTGCTCCTATTGTTAATGATACCACATTAATAATTACTACAGTTTGTCAGTTTCTAGGCTGTGCTTGATGCTACTGTTGCTGCTAACTGCACTACTTCAGCCAAGGTGTCACGCTTGTGATCAATTTTACTTCCTTTTATGACAACACTGTGATTGTCTAAGGTCATAATCATTACCACAGTCCAGTGCCAAAAGACTGGGTCCTGGATCAAACAGACAGCAACTTTTCAGCACCAACAAAGTGGGAAGGCAGGATCTTGGGACAGACTCAAAGGCCAACAGCAAGCTGCAAGCAGAAGACATCTCTGACGAATAGTCATTTCCTAGGGAGGCACTGATGCTAGTGATAAAGCTACCTACCATAAGCAATTTACAAGCATCAATGCAGAAAACAAATTTAAAAAAAAAAAAAGAAAAGACCTTCAGCCCACCCAGGACAAGTCAAGGGGACAATGAGGTGGAGGACATCAGAAGTCACCCACCTGAATTTTCCGAAATGGTAGCAGTGGAAGTAACAAAACAGATGAATGAGGCTATCGAAAAAATCAAATCAGAAATAATTTCTCAGGTAAAAAAACAGATTACGATCACAATGAAGGACTTGGTTAGTGAATCTAGAGTAGATACAAACAACAGAAAAGCTTAGGAAAATGATGGAAACCATGAACACCCAACATATGAACAAAATGGAATCCATGAAACAGATTCAAACAGATATCCAGGAGATTAAAAATTCTATTGAAAGTTTATGCAGCAGAATGAAATAATGTCGGGGCAGAATATCAGATCCTAGAAGACAGGAAAGTGGCTAGTGATCAAGAAAAGAACAATTTGCTAAAAATAGCAAAGGACCACAAAAAATCAATCCAACAGCTGCAAAACGATGCAAAGACAAACAACATAAGATTGCTGGAGTCAACAAAAAAGCAGGAGACAGAGCAAACAACATAAAAAACCTGCTCACAGAAGAAATTGCAGAAAACTTCCTAAGCATAGAAAAAGAATTTGACAGATAACCGAGGCATATAAAAGTCCAATTAGCCATGACCCAAAAAAATCAAAACAAAACAAAAAACACTACAACAAGGCATATAATAGTCAAGATTCCAGAAATACAACATAAGAACAAAATATTAAAAGCTGTTAGAGAAAAGAAACAAATCACCTGTACAGGAAAGCTCATCAGAATCACAGCAGACTTCTCAACACAAGCCCTTCAAGTCAAGGATAACTTGGAGTGAAGTATTTCAAGTCCTAAAAGAAAACAATCCCCAACCCAGACCAATGTACCCTGCAAAACTATCTTTTAAAATTGATGGAGAAATAAAAATACTTCCATGACAAGGAACACCTGAAGAAATTCATGATCACCAAGCTAGCACTCCAAAACGCTCTGAAGGACATTCTAGAAAGAGAGAATGAAGACTACAACTCCACAAACTCCAACAGAATGAATCCACCAGGCAAGGTAAGTAATTAAACAGAGGGGAAAAAGATGGAACCAACAACAGGAAAATAATATGACAAGGATAAGTCAATACATATCAATTATAACCATCAATGTAAATGGTCTCAATTCACAATCAAAAGAAACAGACTGGCAGAATGGATCAAGAAACCAGATCCAACAATATGCTGCATACAAGAAACACATTTAACTCAAAAAGAAATTCATAGACTGAAAGTCAAAGGATGGAAAAGATATTTCATGTGACAGGAACCTGAAAAAAAGCTAAAGTAGCTATTCTATTGGAAGACAAAGTGGATTTCAAGCTAAGACCGATCAAGAGAGACAAAGAAGGTCACTACACACTTGTTAAGGGAATAATCCAAGAGGAACAGGTAACAATCATAAGTATACATGCAGTAAATACCAGTGCACACAACTATATAAAACAAATATTAATGGACATGAAAAATCAAATAATCACTAACACAACTGTAAAAATGGGGGACATCAATATCCTATTGTCAGAAATAGACAGATCAAGTAGGCAAAAAAATCAACAAAGAAATATTAGAACTGAACCAAACCTGTGAACAAATGGACTTAGCAGATGTCTACAGAGTGTTTCATTCCACATCAGAATATACACTCTTCTCAGTTGTACATGTTGGATGTTCTCCAAAACAGACCACTTACTAGCTCATAGAACATGCTTAAGTGAACGCAAAGGAATTGAAATTATCCCCTGCATATTATCAGACCATAGTGCAATGAAATTGGAAATGAATGGCAAAAGAAACCACAAAAACTACATAAACACATGGAAATTAAATAACGCCCTCCTGATCAGCCAATGGCACACAGATAAAATTGAAGAAATTAGATGGTTTCTACAATTAAGTGATAATGCCAACACAACATACTGGAACTTATGGGACACAATGAAAGCAGTCCTATGAGGGAAATTTATAGTGGTGAATTCCCACACTAGGAAAACAGAGCAAGCTCAAATAAACAGCCTAATGTTGAACCACAAGCAAGTCGAGCCCAAAGCTTGAGTGAGGGAGGAAATTATAAATATCAGGGCAGAAATTAATGCAATCGAGACTAAAAAAACAATTCAAAGAATCAATGAATCGAAAAGTTGGTTCTTGGAAAGATTAAATGAAATCAACAAACTCTTAGGCAATCTTATCAAAAAAAACAAAAGTCTAAAATCCATGCAATTAAGAATGAAAAGGGTAAAATCACAACAGATCTTGTAGAAACCCAGAAGATCATCAATACTTACTTCGAGAATCTGTATTCAAATAAAATGGAAAATATGGAAGAAATAGACAGATTCCTAGATACATAGGAATTACCAAAGCTGAATCATGAAGATATAAAAATCCTACATAATCCAATATCAGTCAATGAAATTGAAGATGTAATTAAAAATCTACCAACAAAGAAAAGTCCAGGTCCTAATGGATTCCCTGATGAATTCTACAAGAAATTTAGAGAAGATCTAATGCCACTACTCCTCAAACTCTTTAATGAAACTGAAAGGGAAGCAATACTCCCAAACTCATTCCTGGAAGCAGGCATTACCCTGATATTAAACCAGAGAAGGATCCAACCAAAAAAGAGAACTACAGGTCAATCTCATTAATGAACATAGATACAGAAATCCTCAGTAAGATACTGGCAAACAGAATGCAACAAATCATCAAGAAGATTATACACTATGACCAAGTAGAATTCATCCCAGCAATGTAGGGATGGTTCAACATATGCAAATCAATAAATGCAATACACCATATCAACTGAACCAAGGACAAAGGCCACATAATCATCTCAATAGACATAGAAAAGGCATTTGACAGAGTCCAACACCCATTCATGATAAAAGCTCTACAGGAAATTGGAATATATGGTCTTGATCTCAGTCTGATAAAAGCCATCTATGACAAACCAACAGCCAAAATCATACTAAATGATCAAAAAATGAAAACTTTCACTCTAAAATCAGGAACAAGACAAGGATGTCCACCATCACCTCTCCTATTCAATATAGCTCCAGAAATATTGGCCAGAGCAATTAGACAAGAGAAAGAAAAAAAAAAGGGATAAAGATAGGAAAGGAAGAAGTTAAATTATCATTACTTGTAGATGACATGATACTCTACATAGCAGACCCCAAAAACTCTACCAAAAGACTTCTAGATTGAATAACCAAATTCAGCAGCATAGCTGGATACAAGTCAACACTCAAAAATCAGTATCATTCCTGTACACAAATAACAAACACAGAGAGAGAGAAATTAAGGAAACCACACCCTTTACAATAGCATTGGAAAAAAATGAAATACTGAGGAATCAGCCCAATGAAGGAAGCAAAAGACCTTTACATTGAGAACTACAGTACTCTGAAAAAAAGAGATTGAAGAGGATATCAGAATACCACAGTGATATATGCACACCCATGATTATAGTAGCTAATTTGTAATAGCTAAATCTTGGAAACAGCCCAACTGCCCATCAACCGATGAATGGATAAAGACGCCTTTTTTTTTTTTATACAATGGAGTACTGCTCTGCCATAATAAACTATAAGCTTGAGACATTTCTAGGTACATCGATGCATCTTGAGACCACATTCTTCAGTGAAATAAATCGGACACACATGTTTAAATATCACATTCTTTCTCTGGTGTGAGAAACTGAAAGTGTAAATAAGGACTAAAATGTATTATATTGGGAAAGGGAAGAAACTGTTCAAATGGGAAGGGGAACAAGGGAGGGGGAAAGGAACAGAGGGATGAGAAAAAAGAAAGAAGGAAAAAATGGAAACAAAGCTTTTGTAAATAAGGAGGGGAGGAGGGGGGTGAAGGGAGGGGAGGGGAATGGGAAAAAAGAATCAAGATGTAGCATATACAGGTGCAAATTCCTTATGATGAATGTTACCATTTCGTATACCTAAAATGTATCAATACAATGCATTTAAAAATTAAAAGGAATCTCAGACAACAAGGATGCCACTAGCAGAGGCTCATCAGAATTTTGTTTTTTTCTCAATCATGGGTCTTATTCTCCAGGCTGTAAGTTTTACTTTACCAGAAGCAATGAGAAGAGGTTGATATTGAAGTGCCGGTGCTGGGGATGCTCGGGGTTCCTGGTTCCCTAGAAAACACTTGGAAGAGGCCCCATAGCGAGTGTCCCAGGATTCCATCACAGCAGCAACCAGACACTTGCTCAAGGTGCCAAGCTGGAGAGGACACTAGATGCAGACCCTGCAGAGACACCATGAAGAGGGCGCACAAGAGTGCTCTGGGCCTTGGAACTCAGACTCCAGACAAGCTAGTGGTTTCTGGGGGAGACGAAGGTGATTCCTGACTTGCTGCAAGAGCTCACCCTACGGACAGAGGGCTGCTCGGAGCGCTGGCTACTGGTCACCAGAGAGGGACAGCTTGGGGTGCGTTTGCCCTCTCCTCTCTCTGTCCTAACCCCTCTAAGGAGGTGTGAGGATATGAAGTTGGCTCTTAAAAATAAAGTCATTTCACCAATAATAGGCTTGGAAGAAACCAAGAGCACAAGATCATCTTGCTTGGGCCCCAGGCGGAAGGGCTGCCACTGCCCTGCGGAGGAGCCCTTCACGTGTCCAGCCACGGCGACACTCTCTGGTGGGGCAGCACACGGTACCAGAGGTGAGGTGGCACTAGGGACAGACCGCACCTGAGCAGTCCCCTGGGCCCATCAGCAGCCACGCTGTTCACAGTGACCTCTGCGTGGAACTGGCTCGAAAGCCAAGCTCAAATCACCAACAAAAGCTTCTTATCAACCGAGGCACAAGGCAGGAAGTAGATTATGGGCAGGGAAGGAAGTGGGCAAAACTAGGACACGTGAGGCTACAGGCAGCTTCTCTCCTGCCGATGCCCATCAAAGCTGGATTTACCAAACACCTATACTCGGTTGGTTCTAACCAACTGTTTATCTTCCCACTTTTACCTACACAACCACGGCAAGTGGATACAGGAACTCTCTCCCCAGGGTGGCGTATAAGAACCCAAGAATTTCGATGAGTACAGAGGTCATTCGCTTTATCCAGTCCAATATTTCGTCGTTTGAATAAAAGCTCACAAAAATTGAGATCCACATGGGCTATGGTCTGTCTCATTAGTTAATATAGTCCTGGCTCCCAGTACAGAACCTAGCACATAAAGCAGACACTCAAAAATGTCTGCCGGACAGAACTGAATTTTCAAAGAGGTGCCAAGGAATCCCGGCGGCAACTTCAGAATTTTTCTTTTGTAGTAAGGCAAAGCGCAAGGTGGCCAAGTGCCAGTTTCCCTTTGCTCTTGGTCAGCTATGTGACCCTAGTCAAGTCCCACACTTGCCTTGAGCTTCAGGCTCCTCATCTGTGAAATGAGCAGAGTTGACTCCAGCAGCGTTTTCCGGCAGTGTCCCGTCCAGCCTCCAGCTCGGCAGAGATGCCTGAGTGCAGGAGGTGGCCAGGAGAGCTGGGCAGCTCTGCCCTCGTCCCTCGGATCATGAGCGCTGCCCATCACATGGTGTTTGACCAAAGGACTCCATTTGTGGTAATACAGGACTGATCAAAAAATACAGGTGGGGTTTAAAGTAAAAACAATTTATTACAGTGAAAGACACATTTCTATGGATCGCCCTCAAAACACTTCCCCTTCCTGTGAACACACCAATTCCGTCGTTCCTGCCTCTTTCTACACGGTTCCAGAAATTCTCTTTCCTGGTGTCTTTGCCAAGTATGCTCAAAAATGCAGTAACCTTTGTTGCCGAGCACCATGCAAGAGAAAGTCAGGCTTGTACAAACATGGCGCCATGTCCCCATCCACCTTATTCGCCAGATCTGGCACTGTGAGTCTTCTGGCTCTTCCCCACGACCAAAATGATGATGAAAGGTAATCATTCTGAGTCAATTCAGGACATCTAGGCAGCTGTGACAGCACAACTAAAGACACTCAGGAAAGAGGCCTCCAGTGCTGCTCCAGAAAGTATCAAGAACGATGCAATAGCGTGTTTCAAGTGAGGGGCAGGATTTGGAAGGGGATTTATGGCAATATGTTTGTTTATAGTACTGTAATAACATTTAAAAAAACTTAAACATGCACCAAAGGTTTAGATCACACTTCATAAAGGCTGGGAAAAAACCACCGGGGACTGCCGTCCGCACGCTCTCCCTGACAATAATCCCCTCAATCCACCCTGGTGCACGAGCATTCTTTGGCTCCTGGGACACTCCAAGTCCTTCGAGCCCCAGGCCAGTCCACGCGCTGTTCCCTTGGCCTGGAATGTTCTTTCCTCCCCCAACCACTACGACATCTCTGCCACACTAACTCCTAAAGTGAAGTCCTCAGGAAGGCCACCTGCTGTCTTCAGGGAAGTCTGAGCCCCCGTTATTGGTTCTCACCGCACCCTGTCCTTTTTATTGTTTGTGTTTTTATCGTCGTAATCAAGTAAAGCTATAGAGTTGTTGGTCTGATGTCTGTTCCTCTTGCTAAATTTCTCTCCGCACAGGGATGAGCACACAGACTGGATCTGTGCGCCTGGCCATCTGGTCCCCAGAGCTGGTGTCATGTGTTCTACTTGCAACTGTTTTCTGAAGGAGCGAATGGATGAATGACAAGTGTAACGGGCAGGAGGATGCTCCCCGGTCGTGCAGTCACAAAGACATCGTCCACTAGAGATGCCATTTGCTTACCAGCCCCGTATGTCATTGTCTGAACGCAACCTCACGCAGCTTGAGTTCCACAAGGGACGGTGGCCGGCTCCCAGGAGAGCTCAGGCCCATGAGCAGGCAGCATGTAAGAGCTCTTCACTGCAGGGTGCCGTTCCACACACCTTAAGGCGCTGGCCAAACCTAGTTTCCGGGCTCACGGTTCTCTGAAAAACAGAGACAACACTGGCCCTTCCCAGCCCTCCAGCCCTGTCCAGCCCTGCGCTGTCTGCTACGAGAGGATCCAGCCATGGGTGTTAATTACAGTTACAGTGATTCAAATGAAAAAAAGTAAAAATTCAGCACTTCAGTCCCTTTTTAGGTGCTCAACAGCCATCTGTGGCTCCAGGGACGATGGTCCCAGACACTGCAGCGATGGACCACTCCCACCGAGGCAGGAAGTCTGTCTGGACATCACTGTTCTGGACCCTGCTAAGCTCCACGTGGTCCATATTTGTGGGTCATTTTGAACCGTACTGCTCCCTGTGTGGCTTTGCCTTCCTTCCCAACATCACAACCGCAACTCACTGCGGCTGAATCCTCACTGCTGAGCTTTTCTGAAAGGACAGAGTGAGGAAGATTTTAAAAGCTTTCATCTGCCAAAGAAACAAGATTCTCTGATCTTTCCTTCTGCCCAGTAGATTTTAAATGTCCTGTTTGTTTTTATTACTTTCATGCTTTCTGCTGGCAACAACTTCCTTTCAAGGTTGGCGCTCTTGGTGCTGCCCCTACGTCACAGGGCTGTGTCATTTTCCTTCTCTTTGAGGACGTGGCCTCATTTCCAAGGTGCCCTGACTGTGGAGTCCACGACGAATCCTTGGTTGGCTTCTCATCATTTCTGTCCTTCTGAGACCCTGTGTAGTTTATTTCTGAAGCAAACTTCAGGCTGTTGAGCCACAGTTCCAATATCTGCATTCATTTTTCACTTACATTCATATAATAATTGAGAGAAATAGCTAGAGAGAGAAAAGTCTAAGCAAATCTGCTTTCCTAGACTGAACTCTTCATTTGCTGATTTATTTCTACTGAGATCATCATGGATTTGATTGTTTTGTGATCATTTCCCTCAAGGCTTCTCTCTAATCTTTAGATTAGAGCTTTGGAGCAGTAATTCTTTCCTCTTTCATAACATTACATTAAAAAGGGATTTCTGCCCTTCCTAAGGCTTGTGAATTGTCCCCAAATAGCCCCTGACTTTGTTTGGGTTCTTCCAGAAACGCATTGAGACAAAGATTCGGGGGCAAGTAATGTTTTGGGGAATATTAGTAGCTGAATGAGACAGTTAAGTGGGAGCAATAAATAAAAGTGGGCTTTAAACCAGTTATTTCCACACACAACCACAGCTTCAGCCTGTGATGCATTCTGGGAAGCAGGGCACAGCATGAAAACTGAGGCAAGGAAACTGGGGTGCTGATAAACCAGCTTCCACAGGTGTCCACTGAGGGTGATTTCAGGACAAGGGAGTTATTTTCCACACTTCCAGACTTCCACTGGATGAGCTAAACATGCTTTGTTAGCCAAAGAAATCTCTTAGGCAAAGAGGAACAGTGCTATACGCACGTATGGAACCCCACTCATTTGTACAATCGGTAAATGTTAATTTAAAAAAAAAAAGTGCAGGTTCTGGCAGCTAGACTTTGGGCAGCTCACACAACAGCCCTATGAGACGTGGGCAGAAGAGAACCAAGGCAGAGGAATCTAAACACTGCCCCAGATCCGGTTTCTGGCCAAGATGAACAAACTATAAGCAAATAAAATAACACAAGCATCATCCCAACAGCTTCATAAAAAGCACTTCACAAAATCCAATATTCATTACTGATCAAAATTTTCAGTAAACCAGAAATGGAGGGGAAATTCTTCACCTGACAGAAGCACCTACAAAAATGTCTATGCCTTATATCATATTAAAAAGCAAAAGACTACATCCTTTTTACCAAATAAAGGGAAAAACAAGGGTGCCCACTCTCGGCACCTCTGTTCAAATTTATAAGAGCTATAGCCAGTGCAATAAGGCAAGAAAAAGAATAGGTCGGACTGGAAAGAAAATGTGAAGCTGCCTTTATCTGCAGCCACAACCTTCTATTGTAAGTAAACAAGAAACTCAGAAGTGACACATTAGCTTTGCAAAACCAAGAATACAAAATCAGCACAAAAAGTGTATTGTATTTTAAATGTTATCAATGAAAAATCAAAACCTGAAGTTAAAAACAAAATATCAAAACAGAAAAAGGGTAAAAGCAACACATTTTTAATATCAAGAATGTGACAAATCTGGGATAAATCTGACAAAAGATGTAGCAGTATCTGTACACTGAAAATTGTAAAATATTGCTGAGAGAAATCAAATACTCAATCACATGGTCATGTCCATGTGTTGAGATGTGTTAAGACTCAATTCTGTTAAGATGTTAGTTCCTGCCAACCTGACTTATATATTTACCACAATCCCAGTCAAAATCCCAACAAGCTCTTTTGAAGAAGCAAAAGTCATGGGTGTTAAAATTAAATCAATCAGTACAGGAGTATCATTAAGGAGTTTTCCAAGTTTAACCCAAAGCCAAAAAAGCAAAGATCACCAGTAGGAAGAGACAAGGCTCTAATTCCTAAAATAAGTAAAAGAAAAAAAGTGAAGATTTAAGAGAAAGAAGCTGAGATAGAAAATGTACAGGATGCCTGCATCGTAGTAAAGTAGGTTATATTCTTCCAAAATGGTGCTTACGGAAGATGACATTGGTTTCCTCCACAGGTGAACCTCTCTCTTACCCAGGCTGGAGAGCACCCAAGCTTCTTACTTCCTGCTAATGTCTCACTTTCTATAGTCATCTCACTTCCTGTAGTTGGCCTAGGCCCACAGAGAGCAAAGCCTATAATGCAATACTCCTTCTTTAGGCTCTCATAAGACGACATCCAGAACTAGCAGCCCTTTCGATATCACGATGATTACAAATTATGTTCTTTCTAGATCTTTCCAATTGATATAATTAGATGCAAAGAGTCTGGCTACTTTTGCCAGCCTCAAACTTTATAATCTTTACCTCATTCCTATCACTTTCATATAAAGCATAATCTTTCCCTTTACAATCACTCACATGTTGGAAAAGTCTCATTTGTAAAGAAATAAGAAATAAGAGATAAGGAAAAACCAATCCTCCTTTTCAAGACAACAAATGTTTAATAAGTGGTTTTGAGGATTTTGTTTTCCCTCAAAGCTTGAAAACAGTGCTAAACCCCTAGGCTCAGGTCCTGTTTTCCTTCACACTGGTGTGGTTTCCAACCAGTTTGTTATCTTGATTGGAGGAGGGCTGTGCTGCAAGATTCACCATCTCAGAAGATTATTTCATATCTCTGGCAAGGATCTAACTGGTTATGATGAAAACAAATCATTTGTATTTTAAGAGGAGAACAACATATGGCTGGCGGAAGAAATTTTGCTAATGAGAAAAAGATAATGTATGATTTAAGAGTTCCAAATCTGTATGCTGAAAATATGCAAAATTTACAACAAGGAAAAACTGGAAAAGTGGATAGAAGATGCTTAAATTGTGACTGAGAGAACAATTGGTTTGGGCTGAAATGCACACAAACATGCAAATATATCTACAAAAGTGTCTGGTGCACACTCACGTGTTTATGTTCAACATTCAGTGAAGTTAATGATCACTTTCTCATTTACCTTCAGGTCAATTTCTTTTCTACACTCAATCCCAGCTATACTAACAGGCCAGTGTACATATCCTGAGGAGAGACTCAGTTCTGTTGGATGGGATGAATGCAAAAGAACATCCACACATAAGGCCGGAAGCGGAAGTGTTAGAGTCAGCACGCATGCCCCTGACGAGTTGTTTGCTGGCAATAATTACCATGACTTGACATGATCTCATATTTTTCAGACACTATACGATCCTGGCAAACCAAAGTGTCAGTGAACATCACATTCCAACAGTTTAAACCTTCCTAAGTGCCAAAAAGCAATTTGATCTGTACTGAGTGCAAAGTTTTAAAAGGGGTGCTCAAGCTGATCATGTTTTATTCTAACCAAAGAGTTTGAGAAATGCATAGTTGTTATGACAGGGTTGAAGACACTGCCTGTTCTAGACCTGCTCACAAGATGGTGGCCACCGGCAACAGGTGGCTACTGAGAATTCAAAATGTGTTTGCCTGAGCTGAGACATTCAGTGAATACGAGGCATTCTCTAAATAAAAACACACAACACACACACACACATACACATGCACATTAGATTTTGAAGACTTAGTATAAAAAGAGAGTTTAAATACCTCAGTAATAGTTCATATATTGGTTTCATGTTGAAATATGATTGTTTCAATAATAAAATGAGTAAAAATACAGTATATTATTCAAGTCAATTTCATTTGTTTTTTTCTTTCATGCAGCTATGAGGAAATTTAAAGTACATTATTTGACAGTGCTGTTCTAGATGGTGAAGATAAACAACCTCTGTGACTTCACTGCATGGTCATTTTAAAGTGCACAGATTCAAGAGGCAACAGGAAGAGCACGCCGCTCTTTGACAAAGGTCGGGATATCAGAACTTTCCTTCTTTAGAGCTGCAAATGGTCATCTTCAGGGTTATTGTATGACTGATGCAGTGACAGCCGATTCCTGGTGACCACTCAGGGTCACGCTGCAGCTGAAATATTCTCATCATTAAAAACAAATGAACAAGACCACCTCGAGTGGGGAGGAGAAACCCTCTGTCAGGTAAGAGCCAGAAAACCAAAGTCCCCAAATTCTCACCCCAGACTTCTCCCACAGGCTCATGCCTTGGCACCACCTGCCCTCCGCCCAACATGCCCAACATGTTGCTGGACTTCACTTCCCTGAATGCATCTCGATCTTTCATAATCCCATCCATTCCTTTTCATGCTGTTCTCCTTCCTAATATCCTAGAATCCTCCCTATCTGCCTGTAAAACTCCTACTCATGTTTCAAAACCCAACTCAGACACCTGGCCCTTTGCACAGACATCCCACTCTGCCCTCATAGTTCTCAACACTTCCAGCACTTAATTACAAGAGCATCACTGGGCTCCACTGTAATTATTCGATTCTCTCCCTCTCTGCTTATGTGTGCAGAGGCCATCTGGTATAACATACACCTCTCTACACACTCCAGCACTGTCCAATGAACAGAATCAGTGATGTGTGTGTGTGTGTTCATCTGTGTGCACCTGCAAACACACACACCGAAAACAATCTACAAATCTAATGTAAACAGTGGCCAATGGTGGAGATCAATCTGTAGATTATGGATGACTTTTTATAAAACTGTGATAAAATGCACATAATATTTACCATCTTAACCCGTGTCCAAGTGTACAGTTCAGGAGTGTTAACTTTATGCACACTGTGCAAGTCAGTTCCAGAATTTTCATCTTTCAAAACTGGAACTATAGGCCCATCAGACAATAACTCCCCATTATGCCCCGAGCCAGTCCCTCAGAACCAGCATTCTACTTTGTATTCTATGAGTTTAACTATGCTAGATATCTCATGTAAGTGAAATGATATAGGATCTGTCTTTTTATAGCTGGCTTATTCCTCAAGGTTCATACACGTTGCAGCATGTGTTAAAAATCCTCCTTTTTAAGGCCAAGTAATACTCTACTACACATATGCCCTATATCCTGCTTATCTTCCATCTATCATGGCACACTGGTTGCTTCCACATTTTGGCTTCTCTGAATAATGCTGCCATAAGTGTGGGTGTACAGATACCTGTCTGAATCCCCACTTTCAGTTCTCTGGCTATATACCTAGAAGAGAATTTCTAAATCCTATGCGATTCCACTTTTAATTTTTTGAGGAATCATAATGTTTTCAACAGTGGCTGGATCATCTGACATTCCCTCCGAAACACACACATGTTCTAATTTCTCCAGCGACTTACCAGCACTGGTTATTTTCTGGGTTTTGATATAGCAAAACAAACAGAACAAAAACTTTCAACTTCGACTTGTGCCACCAACTCTCTAGGGGGATTTCAGGCCTCAGCCTTAAACGGGGGCTACATCCTTGGTCCTTCTGGTTCTGAGGCATCTGGGTTCTTGGCCCAAGCAGCTACTGATTTCCTCAGCTCTCCAGCCTGCCGAACCGCACTGTGGGACTATTCAGCCAATCTAATAAGTCCATATACACATAGGCTATTGGTTATCTTCTTCTAGAGGACACTAACCAATACACTTACTGTGGCCTGGAGCTTGTCTGGGATACTGAGGGATATAAAAAGAACAGAAGACACATTTGGAGTCCAATGTAAGAAGCCCAGGGCTTCATGGTGGGGAAAGAAAGGCTCCCTCAAATCAGTCAAGCAACAGGCCAAGACAGCCCAGGGATATACACAAGACAAGCCGTGGCAATAAGATGCCATGGGCACGTCTGGGGACCTGCCCTGTCCCGCAGGCTTCGGAAGGTTTTATTAGGGTAAGCATCTCTTAGGTAAACGCAGGGCGCACTCAGGCCTTGGGAAGAAGGCCATCCACTGATGTGTGACCTTAGTGATTAGCAGTATCCATCAGCCACAAAGTGAAACCGAAGGCAAAGGCTCTCCCTGGCGGCTCACAGGCAGGTATGCCATCCCGCTCTGTGGGGAAACACGCTGCCTGCAATGAGCCCCTCTGCGGGGCTGAAAGAGCCAGGTTAGGACAAGCTCCCTAGAAGGAGCTCAGCGAGCTTTGGAGCTTTTTGCCTTTGGCCACACAGCCTTATTTTTATGCACATGTCCCAGCTTAGACGACTGGGGAAAGAAGTGAGACAGCAGGTATGGAAATGAAAGGGTCCAGCTGTTGGCCAAATGTATCCTGATAAGCTGCTCTTTGAAAATCCTCATAGCAGAATGGTGAGGCCACAGAGCAGAGATGCAAGAACTTGGAGACAGGGGCATTAATAAAGTTCAGAGGAAAAAGAATATCCAGGATGAGTCATAATTAAAATGTAGAATTTCTCATGAATTAAAAATTTCTACTGAATAAGTATCATTGAGCTATATTTCAGACACTGTCTGAAATTCAGCAATAAACAAAATAAATTCATTCCTAGACTTGTTACAGAGCATGTAGTAGGAGATGCAGAAAAATTAACAAATAAGTATCTGAGATAGAAGAGGAGTGACATCGGCAAGGTAGTGAGTGGAACAGGAATTTCCGGGGTTGGTCCTCCAGTAGAAACATCAATACATCAATCAGAACAACTCATGCAAGAAAATAATTTCCCAAGAGCTACGGGACCCTGATGAGAGACTGCAGCACTGGATGTAACACAGACACATGGAAAGACACAGTGATGAAGGAAAGACAGGCTCGCATTACCTGAAGCCCAGGCAAGCAGGCCACAGACAGCATAGGTATCTCCAGCAGCAAGAAAGGAGAATGTTTGGAGCATCCAGCTGCGCTACGGACCCCTGTGCCAGGCCAGCTCTCACAACACTAAGCTCCAGCATGCCTCTGCAGCCCCAGGCTTCAGACCTCCTCGACACCAGCTCAGAGCCATAGTCCTGGGCGTCGAGCCCAGCTTGAGGCCACGCAAGCTCCTGCAGACCCAGTGTCCAGGCCTGCTCCACCGCCGAGCTGACCCAGCCCCCGCCCAGCCCGGCTCCAGGATCGCGGCGCAATACTACTCTCTACAGCTTCGGGCCTACAGCTACTGACCTGGCCTCCAGGCCTCTTCAGGCATCTGCCTAACATTTGCAACCAGTCTGGACGTCAGCCCCTGCAGACACAGACTGCAGGACCACCCAGCATCAAGCTAGTTCCTTCGGCTCCATGACTCAGTCAACCCAGCACGGAGACCTGTCCTAGTAGAATCTGACACTGGGTAGGTCCCAGCAGACCCAGGCTCTAGGCCTGTCCTAGTGCCAGGCCGTGTGGCATGGCCCCAGACCCCAAGCTAATCGCATAAACTTAATCTCCAAGCTGGCCCTGAGGCTCCAGACACCAGGCCTCCGAGTGGGTCGGGACTTTAGCTGCAAGCGCACCAACGGGCCTCCCTTACGGCCTGCCCAGCATCTCTGAACCAGGCAAATGGCGATGGGCTTTCCCGAGCAAGGCCAGTCTGTGAAGACTGGACGGAAGCCCACTTCCTCAAATGTTTAGATACCAATACACAGCCGCAAGGACCATGAATAACCACAGAAACACGCACCATCAAGAGATCGAAAGAACCATTAATTGGCCCTAAAGTAATAGGAATTTATGAACAGCTTGATGAAGAATTAAAACTAATCACCTTAAAGAAGCTCAGTAAGCTACAAGAGAACAAACGACTAAATAAAATCAGGCAAACAGCGTACCAATAAAACGATAAGTTCAACAATGAGTTAGAAACAACAGAAAAGAACTATGTAGAAATTCTGGAGTTAAAGAACAAAATGACCAGATTGACAAATGCCAAAGGAGGCTTTTTTGGTCAAATAAAGGAATCAGTGAACTTGAAATTATTCAGTCAGAGAAACAAAAAGAAAAATGAATTAAAAAAGTAAAGAAATTCTATAAGAATTAGGAGACATAATAAAACAAACCAATGTTACCAAAACACTATCTCAAAATAGAAAACATAAAAAGGGCTAGGAGATGTAGCTCAGTGCAAAGGCGCTAGGCTTAACCTCAAGTACAAAAGAAAAAAAAAAAAGACACAAAATCAAAAGGAAACAGCAAGCATGACCATACTACAGGCCAAATGAACCTGACAGCTACATACAGAACACTCCACTCAACAGCAGCAGAATACACATTCTTCTTGAGCAGACACACAATGTTCTCAAGAACAGATCACAAAACAAGTATTAACAAATTCAAGAAGACTAAAATCCTATCAAGTATCTTTTCCAACCACAATGAAGTGAAAAATGCAAAATGAGAAAAAAATAGGAAAATTCAAAAATATGTGGAAACTAAACACACTTCTGAACAACCAGTGGGTCAAAGAAGAAATCAAAAGGGAAATTCAAAAATATTTTGGAAAAATGAAAATGGAAATATAACATACCAAAAGTTATGGCAGGCAGCAAAAATAGTTCGATGAAGGAAGTTTACTGTAATCAATGGCTACACAAGGAAAAAGAAAGCTCTGAAATAAACAACCTGACTTTACAACTCAAGCAACTAGGAAAAAAGAACAATCTAAGACCAATGCAACAAAAGAAAAGAAATAATAAAGATCCCAACAGAAATGAAAGCAATGGAAACGAGAAAAGCAATAGGAAAGATCAATGAAACTGAGTTGTTTAGAAAAGATAAACAAAATCAACATATCATAGCTAGATTAAGAAAAAGGGACAGAAAACTCAACAAAATTATATATATAATAGGAATCATTACAATGAATACCACAAAAATACTAAAGACCGTAAAGAATTACTACAGGCGATTATACGCCAACAAATTGGATAACCTACAAGAAAAGGATAAATTCCTAGAAACAATCTATCAAGACTGAGTCATGAACAAACAGAAAATCTCAACAGAACAACAATGAGTAAGATTCAATCAGTAATTACAAGAAAGAAAAAATCACTCACAATGAAGGAAAGCTTGAGACCAGGTGCTTTCACTGCTGAATTCTAATGAACATTCAAAGAACAAACACCAATCCTTAAACTCGTTCAAAAAACAGAGCCAGAGAGAATACTTCCAAACTTCTTATTAGTTCAATATCACCCTGATACCAAAATCAGATAAAGAATACAAGAAAAGAAAACTTCAGGCCAATATCTCTGAGGAGCATAGTTGCAATACTCCTCCATAAAATACTGGCAAACTGATTTCAACAATGTATCAAAAAGACTATGTGGGGGGCTGGAGATTTAGCTCAGCGGTTAAAGTGCTTGCCTTACAAGCACAAGGACGGGAGTTCGATCCCCAGCACCAAAAAAAAAAAAAAAAAAAAAAAAAAAAAAAAAGACTATGTGACCTTTATCCCTGCGGGGCAGAGTTAGTTTACAGCATGCAGGTTGATCACTGTGATGCTCCATATTGACACGATGGATGATAAAAACGATGTGATCATCTCGATAGATGCAGAAAAATAACAAAACTCCAGTGTTTTCATGATAAAAACTCTCAACACGTTAGAGACAGAAGGAAATGTCAACATACTGAAGACTGCTTACAAGAAACCCACAGCTAACATCATAATCAAGGAGTGAAACTGAGCGCCTTCCTCTGAGATGTGGTTCAAGGCGCTCTCACCACATATATATCTGGCAGAGCTCTGGAGTCCTCCTGGCCAGAGCAATGAGGCAAGAAAAATAAATGAAAGGCATCCAAATTGAAAAGTCAGATGTTAAACTATTTATAGATGACAAGCTTCATACATAAAAAAAATCTTAAATATTCCACCAGAAATTATTAGAACTAATAAATCAATTCAATACAGTCGCAGGATACATAATTAGCATACAGAAATCAGTAGTAGATCTATATACTAACAACAAATTATCTGGGAAAATCAAGAAAACAAACCTTTTACAACAGCATCAAAACAAATATTTAGGAATAAACTTAAAAAGGGGAAAGATCTGTACACTGAAAACTACAAAACACTGCTGAAAGATATTGAATAAGACACAAAAAAAATGGAAATACATCCCTGTTCATGAGTTGTAAGAATTAATATTGCTGCAATGTCCAGACTAGTCAAAACAATAAAAGATTCCATGAAATTTCTAACAAAATCCCAGCTACTTGGGAAGGTGAGGTGGGAAGATTGCAAGTCCGAGGCCAGCCTGGGCAACTTAGTGAGATCCTATCTCCAAACAGTAACATCCGGGGATGCAGCCCTGTGGTATAGCACTTCATCGGCACATGTGAGGCCCTGGGTTTAATCTCTAGTACTGGAGGGGGAAAGTAAAGAAACGAAAAATCTCTTAAATTTCACATGAAACTAGAAAAGACCCCAAAGCTATGTTCATAGTGAAGGCAAAACTGGAGGTACCACACTAGTAGTAATCAGAAAAACCATGGTACTGGCATAAAAATAGACTTAGAACCACTACAGCAGTACAGAACAGAAGTACATAACTCCACACATTTACACTTCATTGATCTTCAACTAAGGTGTCAAGAACATGCAGTCTCTTCAATAAACGGTGCTGGGAAACTAGGTATTCACATGGTGGAGACTCTTAGCTCACAGTACTTACAAAAGTCAACAACAATGGGTTAAAGACTTAAACGGAACACGTGAAAGTATAAAACTACAGGAAGAAAGCACAGGAAAAGAGCTTCTTGGTATTTGTCTGGGCAATGGCTTTTCTGGAATACGACCCCAAAAGCACAGGCAACAAAAGTAAAAATAAACAGAACTGAGTCAGTGAAGACCCGCATAGCGAAAGAAAGAATCAAGAGAGTGAAGAAACAACATGTAGAATGGGAGAGAATGTTTGCAAATCATGCATCTGGCCAGAGGTTTATATCCAAAATATATAAGAAATTCAAACAGTGGCAAAAGAACAAGTAACCTGATTTAAAACTTGAAAAGAGCTCTGAATAAACATTTCTCAAAAGAAGACAAATGTCCAAGAGGTTTATGAAAAATGCTCAATCAATCATAAGGGAAATGCAAACTAAAAGAACAACGAAATGTCATCTTACACCTGTTAGATGACTATTATCATAAAGAAGAACGATAAATACTGGTGAGAATGCAGAGAAAAGGAAATCCCTATATACTGTTGGTGGGAATGCAAATGAGTACAGCCATTGTGGAAAACAGCTGAGATCATTCTCAAAAAATTAAGACTGGACCTGCCATTTGGTCCCCGAATCCCTGTGGCTTAAGCAGGCTGCTGGAGGGCAGGAAGTCCAGAGATGGGGCTGGATACCCTTCCAAGCAGGTGAGGCCTGCAGATCTGGCCAATGGGGAAGAAAAGTGAAGAGGAAGCACTAAGTAGTTCAGAGCACTAAATTCATAAGAAATTCATCATTAATGCCTGGAGAAGGAAGTCCAAGCATGTGAGGATGAAAGAGGCCAAAATGCACACAGTTCTCAAGGCCTCTAACTGTGGAGTCAGTAGGCACAGGAGGGTGTCATGCGCATTTCCCAAGGCCCAGCCCAGCAAAGCCCCCAAGCCAGGGAGTGGAGTCAAAGAGGCACCAAGACTGCCCGCAGCAGGATGATGCAGGTACATGGATGATCGTGTAGGATACACACGCAGTCACGCCATTCCAAAAGGTAAATGGCCATTCCATTTTTGGCCAAGGGGAAAGGCAAAAAAATAATAAGTAAGAATAATAGTAAAACAACATCTATAAAAAAATGTTAAAGAAGATATCGTGGCTCCTGCATCTTTTTCTGACAACCCTGCTGCATTTCAAAAGCCACCAGATTTCTCTTTCTCTCTCTCTCTCTCTCTCTCTTTCTTTTTTTTTTTTTTTTTTTTGGTGCTGGAGCTCAAACTCAGGGCCTTGTACTTGCTAGGCAAGCGCTCCACCACTGCACTAAATCCCAACCCCCAGGTGGCTCTTCTTAAAGCAAAGAGTTAAACAAAAAATTCAAACCCCACAATGGAGTATCGGCTGTCTACAATGATATCTATGGAAAATGGGCTGGATTAGCCAAGCAGCATCCAGAGAAATATGCATATCTCCATGATTACCTTCCATTTCTAGCCGCGCCTCTTGGGAGGCTGCTGATCAGAGCTGCCAAAGAGAACGCATCAATTCACTCCCACTAGACTTGGGGACTTCACCACTCGCACTTCGAGAATCAGGCCAGAATCACTTTGAAAAGAGATCACCTCTCTTCTCTTCTCTATTTAAACAGAAGCCTCTGTCAGAAACAGACGGAAAATATGTTTTGGCAGCTGAGTCAGTGGCAATTGTACAGACTTGAATGCTCGTAATTTTGCAGGTTTCTCCATAGAGACACAGGGCAGCCACCCAGAAGCATTCAGGTGAACTGCAGCCCATCACCCAGCCTCCTGCCTGAGTCTTCCTCTGGTCTGACCTGCCATGTTTGTTTCACAGATCGGTTTCTAGGCAGGACAGGACAGAGGGGCTAGGATGGAAGCAATAATCAGGCGCTGTTTGCTCCTTCCCACTCGCGCAGTTTGATTCTCCAGGCCTGACACACTCGGGAAGCTTGGACATCACCAGGCAAGGCAGAGGAGGTGAGCAGGGTGCTGCACATTACACCTGGGGCCAAGCATCTCCCAGGTCAGGGAGGATGCAGGGATTTACATTGGCAGCTACCCGCACCTGACCCTCAGGTCCAAGCTAACAGCCCGGGGCCTTGTCTTCTAAAAAGATGAGGGAGGGCTGGGGATTTAGCTCAGTGATTAGAGTGCTTGCCTTGTAAGCACAAGGGCCTGAGTTCGATCCCCGGCACCACAAAAAACAAACAAATAAAAAGATGAGGGAAAAAATAAATAAATAAACAAATAAATAAATAAATAAAAAGATGAGGGCAATACTGAATTTAAATCACTCAGACGTTGCTCAAGAGTTAAAAAAAAAATTTGCTTTATTTTCTTTCTAAGACTATTTTCTTCTTCTTCCCAATACAGTAAATTAGACTCACTGCTAGGCAGCTTCAATCAATCACCCTGGGAGGAGGCTCTTTCTGGAGTTTGCATCCCCACCCAGGTAAGAAGTGGCCTGTCTCCCACGTTCACAGGCCCTGGAATACCAATCCATCAGCCAGACCCACAGCATTTATTCTCATGTAGTGAATCACGCAAATTGCTGACATGTTTAACAAGATGTTGACATGCTGAAGAAAGCTTCTCAGGCCCCAGCTGAGAAGTGACACATGGCAGACGTCGCGTGAATGTCAGAAGGGATGTTGACAGCTGAGCACACCATCTATCCTATATGGAGCAGACGTTGCAAATGCCACTTGAGTGGCTCCTGTCATCCACAGATGTGTTTCCTTCCATTTCCACTTCAAAAAGTCAACCCCCCTGCTGATTTCTGTGTTCTATGCGTAACAGGACACCTGCCTCTTTGGACCAGTGTGGCTACATAAATGCAGCATTTTCTCAATCTTAAAAGTTTCAGGAAGAAGACACCATAAGGCCATGACTTGCTAACACCCTCCAGACATTTCTTTTAGGGGCCTTTGCCTTGTACACAAATGGCCACAGTTCTACCCTGTGATGAAGCAGTGAAAGAGGTGGTCATCGGAGCCTTTAGGGGCAAAGAAAGAAAATTCAAAGTGGATGCCAAACACTCTATCCAAGGTGCTTGCCTCCTCCAACTAGAAGAGTAGATCACTGCTATGATTATTGATCAGTGGTTACACTAACACCACAGAGAGCAAATCCTGAGAGTGCCACCTACCCTTTGCACCTGCTGGTCCATCCTTCCAGACACCTGTTTGGCTCCCTCTCCCTATTCAGTTGATGCTGGCTCAGCAGCATCTCAGAGAGGCCTTTCTGGACCATCTCATCCATCTGTATAATCACTTCCTATCACTGGGACCACATACCTGATACCCACAACTTAAAGGAGGATAGGTTTATGTGACTCATGGATTTACAAGGTTCAGTCCATGGTATGCTGGCTCCCAGACAGGGATGGCATGGTGGAAGGGTTTGGTAGAGGAAAGCTGCTCACCCCATGGCAGCCAGGAAGCAGAGAGAGATGGAAGAAGCCACAGACAAAAAAAAAAAAAAAACAAAAAACAAAAAACAAAAAACACCCTTCCAGGTCACATCCCCAGTGGCCACTCCAACCAGGCCCCACCTCTTAACCGCACATTCAGCTACTTAGTCCCTCCATGGATGAATCCACTGATGAGCATGGCACCTCCTGATCCAGTCACCTTCCACACACAGGAGACTTTCAGAAGATGTTTTAGATCTAAGGTATAACATCGTCATTCTCATTCCCTCCTCCTGCTTAATTTTACTTCTCAGCTTTTATCATCATCTGCTAGAATATGCATTTGTTTATTTAGTTTGTATTGATTTATTCTCTTCTCCCATCCAGAATGTAAGCGCCATGGTGACTGGGGATTTACTTTGGCTCACTGTATGCCCAGGCACCTGTACCAATGCACCCCATACTGGGTGCTCAATGATAGCCGAAGGAATTAATTGAATGGATGAATACTTCACAAAAGAGAGAGCAATGAGGGAACGCCCATTGGTGGGAACGGCACCATGCGTAAGCACCCCACAGCAGATCCTGCCTAGAGACAACCACAGACTAAATCAGCCCAGAGCCCCAAACTCAGAACAACAGAAAGAAGAAAAGCAAATCATCAGACATTCAGGGGGCTGTTTTCCTCTTCAGGTGCTCTCAGCACCGCACCAGGAGACCTCTGCGTGCAGTCCATGGGGTCAGAGCCCACGAACCGTGCACAGTACAATCTCTGCCAATGTCCCCGGCTTCGTTCCGCACCACATTCTGTTTTCCTCCCACCGTGCAGTGTGTCGTTGTTTTCGTTGCTTGTGTTTTGTGATGCTGGGGATTGAATTCAGGTCCTTATGTACACTGAACAAATGTCCTGCCACCAAGCTACACCTCAGCCCCTGCAGCCCTCTGATGTATTGAGCTCTGCACAGCTTCCTGCACCCCTCACCTGGGTGATACTGTCCTGGTAGTCTAACCCCAGTGTCACTTTCTTCTCTGCTCTTGGACCTGTTATGTAATCTCACAGTACTACATCTCTTATAATACTTTCTAAACTTAAAAGCATATACTTGAACATTCTTTCATGATGACCTGCCTCCCCCACTGAACTGTGAGCTCTCCCTGGGCAGAATCTGGGGTTGTTTTGCTTACTCTTTACTCCCCAGCACCAAGCATGGTGCTTAGCGCTCAGCAGAGCATTCTATAAGGATGAGTGAATGAGTGAAAGAATGAATGAAGACACAGAGAATTCTGACCAGCTTGTGTCTGTTTCCCAAGCTGCTTATTAGCAATTCTGAAAGGGTACCTATCCAATAAGTACTTTACAAATATTTCATAAGAGTATGAAATTTCTTCCTCAATCCCAAATCCATGGCTGAAGCTATATGGAAAAAAATCCGATTCTGATGTGTGCATGTGCTGCTGCTGCTGCTGTTGCTGACGTCAGATACAGTGACCCAGAGGCTTAATTATTTGTGACACAACCATGCAGCAGAACCAGAAAGTAGCTTTATTCCCTGGCACATTGGACCTTCTCTGACCGACTGCCAGCTGGCACAGGTAACTCAGATGTCTGAGTGTGCGCCATACCCCATCTCGCCCCATGGCCGAGTCCCCATCCCCAGCACAGATAACATATTCCCACTCAGATTCACCACCAATCTGGCCAGCCTTGGGCTCCCCAAACTCCTCGTACCTACAGAAGTCAACAATGGAACCCTACAGATGGTAGGATTAAATTTGGAACTCAGCAAGACCATGATCAGTGCCCAACTGGCACCCTGTTAGCCCTATCTGTCAGCCCCATCTCCTCTCGGGCTGACCAGCCACATCTTGGGGAAACTCCAGGAAGGCAGGGAGATGTGGGGTGCTCGTGAGGTGGCTCCAGGTCCTTGCACAGTGCCAAACTCATGGGAGGCGCTGAACATGCGACCAAACCAGTGAATCCCCCCCCCAAGAAACACAGGGTAGAAACCAGACCAGCAACACTTGTGCTCTGTGAGACACATTCCTACCACTCATGATTCACTGGCTTCTTTCTGAAATGCTCTGGGTGAGACAGTGATTTTCCACTTCTAACAATCACTCTTCACCTGCTCCCAGCCACCAAGCCTGGGTCCATTAAGGGCCAGCCTAATAAGGAGGTGAGACCCTGCCAGGAACTCTCCGGGCCCCGATAAGGTAGGCTTCTTGGGATCCGTAATTAGCTCTCTATATCCCTCTTTTTTCTATTTTTTATTTGAGGAGAGCAAGGGTCAGCTCTTAAGCTTTGGGTGATACCAATCCCATTTAGCCCTTTTCATTAAAAAAAAGCTATCGATCTCTCTTCCCCCAAACCCAACTCTTTAATTCCAGTAACCATGGAATAAAAAAGCAAAGCAATGCAGAAAATAAATACTTGCAAAATGCAGAAAGACTGAGCTTGGAGACCTCTGTGCTCATTACCAAACCCTCCAGAGATTTCCAGCCCAGTCCTGCACATTCATCCTGGGTGAAAGGTCAAGGAGAGAAGGGAGTTTAAACCTTATTAAAGAACCAGACAACAATACAGAGTATCCTCGACTAAATGACTCATTGAGCTGCAAATTCAAACCTGAATTTTTGTACTGGTTCAATTTGTTCCTTCATTTACTTAACAAACGTAGCCAACCATGTTGACCAAGTTTAACTAGATCACATTTACTTTTATCACAATCAATTAGCTTAGTTTTCTTTTCCATGCAGGGATAATTTACAGCCAACAGCTTGGGGTTTAAAACAGGAGTCTTGCTTTGGCCACTGATAGCTTCCAGGCCTGATTTATTTCTCTTCTCGCAACAACAGTGCCCCAGAAACTTCCTTCGTGAACTCTATACAGGCCAAGCTGTGCGTCACCATAGGTCCCCGGAACCAAGCGTGCCCACTGATCCCAACCGTGACCGCGCTGCAGTGCCGTCCCTGGCTTGGGAAGCAGACTCCACCCACACAGATCTGCAGTGAGAAGGCCCCCAAAGAAATGATTCTTTAGTCCAAGGGTCGGCAAACTTTCCCCTAAAGGGACCAAGTAAATCCTCCGGCCTGTGGGCCAGCAAGTCTCTGCCGCACTGAATCAGCTATTGCTATGACAAGAAAACGCCACTGAGACACAGAAATGAATGGGGTGGCTGTGCCCCAACACAACTTCACACACAAAAATGTGCGCGAGTGGATTTGGCCAAAGGGCTGTGGCTTGCCATCCCTGTTTTGTTTTCTTTGCTTTTTTGTGAGGAAAGACTTTTCTGAACAACCCTGTGCCTAGGGAGAAGCTGGACCACAAACAGATTTGTCCTTATCACCTTTGAGACAGAAATATCCAGGGTTCAAATCCAAGCAAAAGCAAACCACAGGAAGTGCTTCCGCATGTCTTTCACTGAAGGCTACTCACGTGCAAGAAAATGCAGAGATTTGACGTGTATGTTGGATGAACTTGGAAAAATGTTCACATCCAAGAAGCCCTCAACCAAAGAAAGAAAGAGGGTATCTCCATCACCCTATGAAGTTCCCTCTCTTGAAACCGCAGACCTGATGTCTGTCACCACAGTTTAACCTGTCCCAGAAGGTTACAAAAACACATTCATGCAGACTGCACGGTGAGGTCTGGGTCTTTCATGTACTTTGCCTGTGCTACATGTGGCTCAGGGTCCACTCCATTTGACTACTGTGTTGCCATCCACATAAAAAAAGGCTAAACTTTCTCCCTTCCCCTCCATGACAAGTCCACACAGCCTCTGAGCCCTCAGATCTCACTTTCTGTTCAAATCAGAGCAGGAAGAAATGCCCCCAGAAGTGCCTAAACTGGAAAGGTCACACTCAACCATTATTCCCACCGCATTCAAATTTCCATGTGGACCAAAGCAAGTCCCCACCCTATCCACACACAGCAAAATGGCCACCACGGCTCTCTGGAAATGGGGAGAATGTGCATACTGCCACCGACAAGCAGTCCCTGCTTCACCAGAATCCCAAGTAGGCAGTCCTGGCAAATTCTCCAGAAACCATGAATGTGTCTCTCCCCAGCTTTTCAACCGCCACGTGACGGACAGGCCATGCCATTTCCCGTGCTGACACCGGGCTGTGAGGCCGGACTACATAATTAACGCCCAGGGTTATTTTCCAATGCTTGCACCTGGCACTCTTAATTTAATTATCTCTCCACTTCCACAATTCACTGCACACTGGTGACTGCTCCACCTGGCCATCCTTGCCCCGAATCTCCACTTGCCTGCAGGACTTTTCATCCAGAAATAATTAGGAACACAGAGTCCTCTGTCTCGTGGTCAACTCAGCCGTGAACGCTCCTGGAGCAAGAGGGAAGTTTTATCTCAAATAGAGTCAGCTCACAGCAGTATTAAAGGACCAGGGTCACATCCAAGTGTTTCTGCTGTGCTGGGAGCCACCAAAAAAAAAAAAAAAAAATGGCAGTGACCTTTCAGAAAAGTTGGATCACTCTGGTTCTGGGAGTAGCCTTTCCCCTTGGCTTGCATGTGGTGGAAGAAATAATGAATTGGAACCGGCCTCCCAGCAGGGCTAGAGCCAGAGCCTGCCCCAAGCACGGAGCTGAGCACACAGGGACAGTGAAGTCATAGGCAATCTGGAGGCAACTCCTGGGTCTTGTTTGGTCCGATCATTTCAATTAATCCTTCCATCCACCTTTATGCTACTGTTGTTCCCGGAACTAGACATCAGTGGCAACCCTGAACATAGACAGCCCTCTGCTCATCCCTGTACTTTCTGGTCTCTTGCTGAATGTGGTTCCTAGCTCCTAAATCATTATTCCCAAATTGATGGTTTTATTAATAATGAATAAAATTGCAAGTAAACTAATAAAATTATAAGAAATATTAGTTGAGATAGCCAATATAGTCCATAAAACATCTTAATTTTTCTCTTTCCCTCACCCTCGTATATTTTCTTCTAATGTAAACTCAAGCATGCATACGCACACTGGTATACGCTCACATCTACACCCACCTGCATGCCGGCGTGTACACTTGCATTCTCACGCACTCATTTGCACAAATGCACATTTTTATTAGGTTAAAATGATTGGACTTAGACAATTGGTTTTAAATAAGGAAGCCAGGCTGCCTTCAACATTTCTTTATTTCAATCTCTTTCCACACACACAAAGATCCTTATAAAAAGATGTAAGAATTCTGGCGATCTGGCTTCATTTAAAAAGTCCATTCTCTCTCTCCTGGCAAATTCCAGCTCACCTATGTGAAGTGAAAAGTAATTCTCAGGAAATTCTGACATGCTTTTCTGAGCTTCTCTGACTTCCGAGGCACCCCAGAGGCACTGTAGGGTCCCACTCTGGGGACACTAAGGAGCGGCCTCCAGCCCCACTCAGACCCAGCAGCACAGGTCAGGCCGCGGAGGGCCCGGGCAGCCAGCGTGCTGATTTGGCAAATGGTTGCATTTCCAAGCCTCAGCACATTTCCCATGATTTACAACATCTGTCGTGCAGTTGATACGGCGCTTCCTCCTCTCACGTACCATAGAGCCATGGGCAGAATAAATGCAGTCACTTCATGAACTCTGCACCCCATGCAAGTCCCATCTGTCTTCCCAGGCCAGAGGCTGTGACACTGGAGATTCCTCCTGGGTCTCTGCCCACCCCAAGTCTATTTCAGCCACCTTCTCTTTATGGAGGTTGCCAGGGAAACACCAGCCAGTGTTCTTTCTCCTCCCATAAAAGACAGGAAGAGGGAAACCCTACAAAGCTTCACCATGCACTCTGCCCCACACTACTGAGCCAGCTTCCTCCCAGTCAGGAGTCATCACCAGCCTCTTTACACGGGGAGGAAAAGCCGAACTCAGTGCCCAGGAATCTGGGTTTGGGATTGGCTTCACCCAGAAGCAGACAGTGAGACAAGGACCATGGTAAACATGATTACTTCTGAGGCGAAGGTGTCAGCACGAAGTGGGAAGGGAGACATCAGCAGAGCATGTGTCCTCAGGTCACTTGCTGCAATAGGAAACGGACTTAGTCCTGGTGGGGACTCTGGGAAAAACCAAAGTGCGTCCATTGACTTCATGCCTCAACATTATCTCGCCCAAAGGGAGAGGAAGCTGGGGTGTGTATGCACCAACTCCACCTGCTGCAGGATGGGCTGCCACAGGAAGCATCCCTTCCTCTGACTTCGGGTCTACCAAGGGCAGGTCAACACACTCGGGAGCCAAAGAAAGCCCTCAAGTAAAGCAACACAAGTGCCCAGTGGGTATAGGTGATGGAAATGGGCACGGCCATGATCATCCTGCTACTGATCAGACACATCCTTTAATTTCTCTGACCCATCCAGAGAACAGCACACCAAACTCAACCACTTATGGTGGTTATGGTGTGAGTGACATGAGAAGACACTGTGGACTACCGGGAAAGTTACAAAGCTCTGTACCATCCTTAACTATGCAGCGCCCGCAGTGATGGCCAGGACCCCACCGCAGGTCAAAGCTCTAGGAGAGATGAGAAAGATGCGGGCTTCACATCTGTGTGACTTGTCACGGAGCACAAAGAGGAGGCCCACTCAGTACTCGGGATCCCACTTGACTGAACATGCAGTGGGCAGGACTCTCTGCCCAATTTTCCAGGCACAAATTCAGCCTGCTTCATCAGCGTCCCGGCTCAGGGAAAACATGCCACTTTAACAAGGTTACTGTCACTCATGCAAGACCAGAAAGAGCAGCCAGCTGGGGAGCAGGGGGATCAACTACCCATGCTGCTTTCTCCCAGCCCACTCCAGGGAGACATCTGAATTCTCTCCTGGGGTCGAATAAGCAGAGAAACTGGGACACTCCTATTTCCAAAGCGAGATGGCAAGATGAAACAAACCTCTGTTCTTCCCCAGCCTCAGGCCCCTTCTTTACCAGGGCCTCGAACACAGAGATTTGGCATTACCATACTACCCTCTAAAACGACGGTGTGAGAGGCTGACAGCAATGGCTGGGTGACAACTGCATGGGCCAGGAATCTGCATTAATCTAGTAAGTTTTCAACCCCTCTAGGGAGAACCACAGAGAATCGATGATTAACACTAGGAGGGAACCAGGATCCACAGATAGACACACCTCTCCCACCATGTTGCAGTTTCATACTCTCTTGGCTTAAAAATAGGTCACTGTCCTAACAGACACTTCCAAATCTAGAAGCTCACCCACTGCAGAAAAGTGACACCCAGCAGATGCCATGTCTCTTTGCCCACCCCTTCTCCTCTCACTCCCAACTCTCTGCACAGGCTTCTTAACCTGGGATCCAGAGACTGGAGATCTGTCTATGGGTGGGCATGAATGCCTTCAGCTACTCTGAAGAATCTAAATCCTCATTCATAGCCACTGTAATCAGATCCTCCACACACTCAGGCCACCTTAGGAATCACGGTCCCAGACAAAATGACACCCAGAAAAGGCACAGAGATAGTGAAGGTCCAGTCTAGGGAGGAGTCAGGTGGCAATGGGGTCTTCTGGCCACCAAGACATAGAGAAAGGGGGTGGCGTCTCTACTGTCCTACCCGGGTATCCCCGAAAGAAGCTAAAAGTGGATTTATCCAGTCATGGAACCCATCTTCAGCTGTTATCTGAGAAATCTATCCTTAAAATTCAAGCCCATTTTATACTAACTGCATGATGTATCCATGTTTGCTTAGGCATGAATAGTGACTGTCCCCCCAAACCTTCCGGCAGAGGCAATACCACAGTACAGTCTGAGTTTATGGGCTGTATGCCCCTAACAGAGGACAGGCAGATGATCCAGAGACAAGGGGTCAACGAGGTCTCATGGCACTCAGGGTCAGGGCAGTTCTGGGGCTCCAGGCACCCGAGTCACCTCTTGAAACCACTAGCAGGTCCAGCCACCACCTCTGCCTGGGCCCTTGAGTACTCATTCTTCTTGGTTTTCCTTTTGGGTTTTGGAGGTCAACTTGTCTAGTGCTCTTGCTCTTCCAATGAAGAAACAAGGTCCAGAAACTTGGAATAGTTTTCTGGTCATGGTGGGTACTGGACATGAGGCTAATGACCAGGAGTTCCCACTAGGGCTTTTCCCATTGGGCCTGTCCCCTTTCACCCTAAGAAGCAGGAGTCCTCTTTTTGCCTGGCCGTGCCCTGCCTTGCGCTTCTTCCTTCTTTCCTTCATTCCTTCCTTCTTTTTCCCTCCCTCCCACCTCCTTTGATCCCTCCCTTCTTTCCTGTATTTTTCTCTTTCTTTCAGCATCATTCGTCTCGGATTTTCTGAGCCTTTGACATCATAAACCAACGTGGGGCATTGCTCCCCCTAGACTTCCCAGCCCCGCTCTACTTTCCAGCCAGGTGAAAGATGAACTCAGGGTGCTGCCTCTGCAGAGGAAGTGATGTGGAGCTCACGCTGGCCAGCAGAACAAGGAGGGCTCCAGACCAGGCCTGACTTCCTTTGAGGTCTTCTGGGGGGAAGTGAGCTTGTCTAATTCAGACCCTCTCTGAAGAAGTAATCACCAGCAACAAACCAAAGCCAGACCTCAAAGCAGCCCTGTGAGACGAGAGAAGAGCAAGGGCAAGGTGCCAGCCTGTAGGGCCAAGCAAAGCCATGGCCAGGATCTCCCATTCATAAAGGGCAGAGAATTCACAAAGCTGTATCTCTCCTCTCCTCTCCATTTTTTTTTTCAGGAACCAACACAAGCATGTGCCCTCTCTGTGTAATTCATTTCCCTTGTGGTCCCATCCAACCCCAGGCCACCACAGGAAATGGTGAATCAGAAGAACTTTCCACAGCCAGGTCCAAATATTTGCCCTCTGATGCCATCTAATTAAATCTGTAATTCTGGCACCAGAGAAAGGTGGGGTGTGGTGGCTGTTCCCATTTCCTCTGCACACTGGTGCTGCACAGGTAGAGGGACAGTTGGAGCCATTTTCCACTTTCTCACAGGGAAACTCTCCTTCCTGCTTCATTGTTCTCCCTAACTTAGGTGGCCAGCAGGGCTCAGACGAAGCATCCCAACTGTCTCATTCTGCCAGGATTTGATTTGTAGTAAACAGACATTTTCCAAGGCTTTGTTTGTTTATGATTTCTTTTTGTTTTCTATTTTTGTAGAAAACAATCAGATGACACATGAAGCCTACCCCCAGACAGTACTAAAGAGGCAAGGTCATGCCCTATATGCCCCTCGAAGCCACTTTTTTCCCTCATTTTCCAATTTACTTCTTGTCCTCTGATAGCAGACAGCACCCCTCACCCTCAGAGAGCCGATGTGGCTGAGCTGGGTGTGGCCTGATGAGGGGCTACTGGATGGATGATGCGCCTGTCCTTCTGCTGTGCTCACCATGCTTCACTTGCTTGTGATTCTTCCTTTCTAGTCTCCTGTCAGCCTCACACCTGCCTTCTCTCATCTTCTGTGCCTCCTCCCCACCTTAGAGCGTCCCGGCCCAATGCAGCTTCAGCAGCGTGGAACAGAACCAGGGAGTTTGAGGACTTCACTGATTTCACCTGCCCGGGGCTTCCATCCTCATATGCAGGATGCTAACTGGCCCCGGGGTCCTCCCACAAGGCAGGGGAAATGCCACTAAAACTGGGGGTGGTCAAGGCTTCCCCCATATGGAGGACGTAGGGGTGTTGTTGGGCACGCTCCCCCACATTTGGGTGATGGATGCTGGGGTAATAGTGGTCCATGGGGAGACTTACACCGTTCTCCCAGGAGATGTCCCTCCCCCCGCAAAGCCTTCTGAGCTGGCCCAGGCTCTGGTTCTCAGGGTGGAGTGTCTCTAGCCCAAGGTCAGGTTTGCAGTGTAGTCCGCAACACTATTTTTCCGCTCAGCCCTCACTGTATGTTATGGTTTAGATCTAAAATGTTCCACCAAGGTCTCCTCATGTGGAAAGTGACTGGATAATGGAGCAGGGTGGGGGGGGTGCTACACTCATTAGTGGATTCATCCATTGATGAGCTAAGGAGCTGAATGTGCTATTAAAACATGGGGCCAGGTTGGGGTGTGACCTGGAAGGAAGTATTCTTCTCCCTGGCTCATCTCTTCTCCCTCTGCTTCCTGGCTGCCACGGTTAGCAGCCTTCCTCTGACATGTCTTTCCACTATGCCATTTCTGCCTTGGAGCTAGACAACCATGCACTGAACCCACTGGAAAATGTGAGCCAAATAAACTTCTCCTGCTTTAAGGTGCAAGTGTCAGGCATTGTGTCCCAACAATGGAACAGTGCCGCAGACACCATCTTTTCCACATAGTCCAGGTGGTGGAAGGCAGCAGCGCAGACACTGCTGCTGTGCTCCACTCCTCCTTAGCCTTTACCCTCCCAGTGCTTTCCAGCTCCCAACACTGGTATCTCTTCCCTCCCCAAACATGTGAGAGACAGCAGCGCCTGAAATCAACACTCTCTCCACCTCCAGCAGCGCTCAACCAACAACGAATGGAATCTGGACATGCAAACACTTGCTACTTAGCCGGGGGTGAGAAAGTGCCGAGGTGTGTCCTACACTGTCTTCTAGCACCCACAGCAGGGCGAATCTCAGCCCCGCTGCCCCAAGCTTCCTTCTCTTTCCTGCTTCACCCCAAGATAGATGAGCTACACTCAAATCCTTGCTCGAGATCTGCTTCTGAGAAAATCCACATTGAGACAGGGAAGAGCCCTGGAAGAGGAGACTGAGCCCAGGTTCTAGTGAGCTGCTATCGCTGAGCTTCTGTTTCATCATCGACAAACAAAGGTCAAAATATTTCCCAACTGACTCATACATGGTCTCAAATTCAGGAATCAGTATGGTGCCCTCCCAGCTGCCAAGAGCCTGTCCTGGCCCAGTGTAAGGGCTGAACTTGTTTTCCAGAGCAACGAGAGCCGTGATCCAGAGCGACTTGCACGGTGCGACTCTGACCGTGTTTTCTGGACCTAAAATTTAGTCCTTAGTTCAAAGACCCAGCAATGTGTCTGCATCTTCTATCTCTCCTCCTGGGCTAGGTTGGAAGGACATTTTTACTCCATCTGATTTGGAGGTGGAGAGATGACAGTATCCTAAAGATTCCTGGTACAGGAGTGTGATTTAAAAAGCAGTAAATGGGCTGGGGATTTAGCCCAGTGGTCAGAGTGTTTGCCTTGTAAGCATGAGGCCCTGAGTTCGATTCCCAGTACCAAAAAATAAATAAATAAATAAATAAATAAAATAAAAAGCAATAAATGAATTCTCCAGCCTTGGCCAAAACTAGGCAGGGAGCTGGCTGGGGTTCCTTAAGAGGACGTTTCAATCAACAAACTGTCCAGCTCCCCACCATGAAACCACGGCACCGTCTTGCCACTCTCCACATGGCCTTTTCCACGGTAGGAGCATTTCTCAAGGTGGAAAAATGTTTCCAGAGATGGTGTGAGTGCCTGGAAAGTTCTGACCTGAGGTCACCTCCTGCTCCTCCCAGGAGACACAAGTGTCTCTCCTGTCTGCCAGATCCCACGTACAACAGAATGTACAATAAGGTCCATGATAGCAGTCATCATGGATAACAACTGACAGATACTTCTTACATTCTAGATGACGCTAACTACTATGAGGAAAATAATATGTGAATAGAAAGTATAAACTTACACAATAAAAAAAAAAATGTGCTCAGATCAGGAACTACCTTAGAATTTCCAAACAGCCATTGTGTAAAGATTTACACCCACTGCAATGGTTTTACACACTAAGCAATTTCCAAATTATCTTTTCATGTTTCACATTTTCTGATTTAACTTTTCATTGTGGGATAATTTACCACTGGAAAATGCCTAGGTTTTCACATGCATTCCAAGGAGTTTTGACAAATGTGGATCGCCTGGTAACCCATAACCCATAAAAACAGAGTATATCCACCACCCAGACCTAAACAGGTCCTTTGTGCCACCTGCAGCCAATCAGGTTCCATGGCCCTGTGCCTAAACATCTTCGTGTGTTTTCTAAGAACAATGACGTTCCCATAATGTAGCCACCACGAGGTTGCCAAAAGATGAAAATGAGCAGGAACAGCATTACTATTTATCCAGTCTACAGACCTTATTCATTGTGCTCATCATTCCCCTAATGCTTTGTATAGGAAGAGAAAAGTCACTGTGGTCCAGGATTCAGCCAGGAGTCACACAGAGCCCTCCCCCTGCCACCCCCCCATCTTGTCTCCTCCAACCCAGGACACGTCCTCAGTCTTCCTTTGTCTTTGATGCCCTTGACATTTTGGAACGAGTACAGGCCAGTATTTGCTAGAACACCTCAGCTTGGGTTCGCCTGACAGTTTCTCCTAATTATATTCAGGTTATGTATTTCAGAGAGGGAAAGCCCAGAAGTGCCGCTATGGCTCTTCCAGGGCACAACCCCGGCCCTTCTTTGGGGACACAGTGCCCATATGTCCCTACCTGGTGACATTAACCACAATGCTCACTCAGAGCAGGGTCCACCAGCTTCCTCCACTGTGAAGTTACTGTTTTTCCCTCTGTAATTAATCTGTACCTTACAGGATAGACTTTGAGACTGTGTACACATCCCATTCATCAAGTACTTATGTACTAGATTTAGGATTCGTTTACAGTTCTTGCTTAGAACAATTATAGCTGTGCACTGCTCTCTGACAGGGGTATGTTCTGGCAAATGTATCCGAAGATCTGGGGGTGCAGCTCAGTGGGAGTGCTTACTTCAAATACATGAGGCCCTGGATTTGATCCCCAGAACCACAAAAAGGTTTTGTTAAAAAAAAAAAAAAAAGAGAGAGAGAGAGAGGAAATGACATTGTCAAGTGACCTCCTAGTAAACATGGGACTTAGCAGGCTGCTGCTGGCATAGTATGGCATTGGTTAGTGGGGAACTTTTTTGTGGTACAATGAGTGCACTCTAAAACAAACAATAAACAGTAGGCATCTCCTGTACTATACAGTACTAAACAGTACCTACTGTACAGATACCTACTGTACTATACAGTACATACCTACTCCAATAACACAGTTGTTCACTATCAAGCGATACATACTGCATATAACTGTATGTGCTGCACTTTTACATAACCAACGGTGCGGTAGGTCTGTTCACACCAGCATCCCCACAAACACACCAGTGACACGTTACGCGCACATTACACTGAATGATGTCATGACGTCCACAGCATCACCAGGGGACAGGAATGTTTCAGCTTCTCTATAATCTCACGGAACCGTCTTCATAGATGCAGTCCATCCTTGACTGAGATGTCCAGAAGTGGCTGCTCTAGTGTGGATCTTGACTCTCCCCTCAAACGTCCACTCAAAAGGCTTGGTCCCCATGTGATGCTACTGGGAGGTGGTAGAGCCTTCAGGAGGCTGGGCCCAAGGAGAGGTTCTTAAGCCTTCGGGGATGTGTCCCTGACGGAGACCATAGGGCCTCAGTCTCTTCCTCTTCCTCTTTTGCTTCCTGGCAATGCGGTGAGCAGTCTGCCTGCTGTATGTCCCCACTATGACCATCAGCAGGCCCACCAGAGACGTAACAGCAATGGGTCTGCTGGACCACAGACTGGAACCTCTCATTCATGAGCCAAAACAATCTTTCTCTTTACAAGAAAATTATCTCAGGTATTTTGATAGAGTGGCTGAAAGCTAAGATGGGACACATGACTGTATTGTGATAACAGTTGCCAAATGGTAATTTTTCAAATTCCATAATTTCTCCTACTCAAAGGAATTTCCCCATTTTCTTTATTTATTCATTCATTCCAATGTGGACTCAGACTCTGATTTTACTGTGTAGATTATAACCTGTTACCATCATTGTTTATGTTGATGCTCACATTGTCTCAAATTTGGCCAGTCCGCACCTTCAAACTGGCTCCTGCCCTTTTGACATGTCAGGACTAGAAAATTCTCCTGGATGCTGAGGGATCCTGGCTCTGTTTTTGTTTTAGAATAGACTGAACTCTTCTGCAATGCTTGTCTTTAAATAGAGCATCACTTGGCTACACTGCTGGGTATTAGGGCAATGGTTGTCATGGCTACTTGCTCCAGAAAGAAAGCCAAAACTGATGGATCTGGGCTACAAGCAAATGGAGGAGGACCCACCAAGCAGCTGGAAGGAAGGCCAGTGCCTGGAGCTCAGCTGAATGCAGGGGCCACTGCGGGAGGTGCCAGCCAACAGAGTAAACAGAGGCACACAGCAGGCTCCAGAGGCAGTGCCAGGCTAAGAGGGCCGGGAGGGGGCTGGAGACACCTTGCCAAGGGCATGTGGCAAGGAGGACCGTGATAGCGAGCCAGTAGCAGGGAAGTAAGATGACAGGGACAGAGGACAAGCAGTAGCACACCAGATTCCCAGGGCAATCTTCTGGCCCCGATTTGCTCTCTGGCCCTACCCTGAATATTTTATAGCACCAGCCTCCATCACTATCAATGATGAGACTGTCCTCAGTAGAGACACCCACCATGACAGTTAAAAGGAACCCAGCATCCCTCTAGCATAAGTTTTAATCCCACTGGTTCCCATCAAGGTGCTAGCTAAACATGTACACATACACACACACATACACACACACACACACAGGCCCCTAATTCTTTACCATCAACTCAACACTTTGAAAACTTTCGTTGCCATTTGTTCCAAGAGCACAGAGTTTATCTTTCCCTCTCTCTAGTGCTATGTTCTGTGGTGACAAACAATGCTTCTTTGAATCTCATAGCATGAAACACAAAGCCTCCCACCCAGCAGATGTCCAGTGACGGCGATGGGCCCGTCACTGCTACAGAACATTCCACACTGGGATGTGCTTCCTCAGATGACACTGCCAACACACCAATGCCAAATGGTCTTGGGCACAGAGTTATGGATGTCTGCGAAGATTCAAAAGCCTCCCACAACCCCTTCACGAATCTGGCCAAGAAGACCAAGGTCAACTGATTCTCACTCCTATCATTTCCTTTTCCGAATGAGAGCTGGCTCCCCAAGACGGTGAGACTGAAAGTGGGAGGCCCCGGCTGGACCCAGAGGCTGGGCCTGGATTAGAAAACCGTGCACTCCACCATTTCCTAGGCAAGGGAAGCCTTGGACGCTCACAGAGTTTTCTGCCATCTGTCCCTAGTGGACGAAACCGCTAAAACAACAAAAACAAGAGGCAGGACTTTCTCCTTAGTCTTCTGCATTCATCCCAATCCTACATGTTAATAACAAAGGCTCCGTTTCACCTCAGCAAAAACTTCAAGCTTCGGTTACTTCCGATTTCCTTTAAACAGTTGCCTTTTCTTCACTCAGCTTCCAGATTTAAGACTGAGAAAGCGTTCCCCTTGAAGGAGTCAGTTTGTTTTTTGTGACCACTGTCCAAAGCGTCATCAGGTAGCTGAGACAACAGGACACTGTGCAGGCAACTCTCCTTCCTTCCCTCCAGCTCTGAGCCATCCGACATGGCAGCCACTAGCTACATGTGGCTGTTTCTCTCAGGATATGCATTAAATAAAGTTCAAAACGTAATCTATCAGTCACACTAGGCCCATGTTGAGTGTGCAGTAGATGCAGCGGCAGGTGGCTATCATACCAAACGGTGCAGAGGACATCTGTATCACTGCAAGCATCCTGTACAACTGGCACATGCATTTCAAAGGAGAGAGCCTGAGGTCGGCTCTGGGTACTGTCTCCTCGTATGCCCACGGATGGTGGTGGGGTGTGGGACATGGACAGCCGGGAGCAGGAGGCGGGAATGGGAAACCACTTGACCTGTCCTTCTTCTACTGACCTGCTACCTTCCAAGTATGCTCCACCTTCCATTTCTCAGCAAGGGGAAGCCTTCCCCTCCATAGGGAGCCCAACTGCCAGTTCCTTAACATTTACTAAAGTAAGTTTGGTTCTGCCAAAGATCTCTACCCAAAGATGACCATTTAATATTACTGAGGTCTCAAGAAGAAAGAAGCCTGGTTTAGGAAAGGCCCCTTAGGAGATGAGGACTTTGATTACTGCAATGGTTTTGGGGGCCAGAGAAAGGATCCAAGGATAAGCTCTAGGTATTACAGATCGACTAGGAGAAGTCCAGAACCCACAAACGTACTCAGAGACCCCGTAAGTAGAGGAAGCACATGAAAAGCAAACCCTCCAGGGGCCTCTCTTCAGTGTGAAGGTAATCCACTTGGGAGATAACTATCAGTTTACCTATGCCACTGGCTGTCCATCATTCTTTAAAAGAATCACCGCCATCTCCTGAAGGCTGGGATAACTTTTAGGAACAATTAGATAAAGATGAACTCACTCAAGATATGAATATTCATGAGCGGCCTGGATGACTGTTTTGTCCTTAAAGACGTTAATCTTCTTCCTCATTGAAATCAGGACCTTGGCAATGGAGGGGAAAACAGGAGCCCACTCTCCCTCCACCCACCACCAGCAGAAAAATAAAGACCTTGTCAAACTGCATTATAGTAGTTTGAAAAAGTAAGGAAAGATCAGGGGTGAGTTCATCACGCTGAGTGGGCAGGTAGAAAGACAGATTTCCTGTTCCGAGGGAGTCCCCGCCAAATCTAGAGGAGGTTAGCAAAGGAAGAGTTATTTTTAAGATTTGTAAAGTTGGGATTGGCTTAAATATAGTCCTTGCCTGGAGGCAGGGAGAAAAACCAGATAATAAATAATACCTGGCCCACATGTCAGGAAAAAGTCAGAAAGAAAGAAAAAAATCTTCACTTTCTCAGGGCAGAGCCCTGAACCAGAAAACGGGTGCAGTTTGCTGTTGGGTATGTGGCTTAGGAGCCTCCGAGGGGCTGTGGGTGGTGGGGTCGGGTGTGGCCCACACCGCTCTCTGCAGACAATACTTACTAATAATAGCCTTGGAAGGGAACCACTGACATTGTCTTAGACTGGTGAAAAGTGTGAGCAAAAGTATAATTAGAAAAACTTTACCATTTTTATTGATCTGTAGCATATAATTTAAGTAATAACTCTGCTTTTCTTATGGCAATTATAAAAAAAGATCCCTTCCTGCCCCATTCTAGCCAGATCACTTCCCCAATTTTCTTAATGCCTTCCCACCTAGACACCTCACTAAAGCCAACAGGAAGACTGCAGAATGTAGAAGAGACTAAAGAAACTCTACAGTGGAATTGCCACCCCTGGCCACGGATCCATTTCCTGTGGAAGCTATTGTGGTTCCACTACAGCTGGGGGAGCTGGGACCAGGAAGGTGACCAGATCCCAGGAACCACCCCAGCACTCCTGACTCCACAGGTCCGGCCAGGGCCTGAAATTTGCAGTTGAGAGAGGTGTCGGCCTCTGCCCCAGGACTGTTCCTTGATTCCTGGTGCTCCCAGAAGTTGACTTGAAAGGAATTCAAGCTGAAGGGGTCGGCAGGAATATCATCAGACAGAGACCGAGGGGGTTGCCCAAAATAGACCTCACCCACAGGGCAGGGAGCAGGTTCGCTGTCACAGAAAAAACGATGTTCAAGCTGCATCAGGAAGAGGCACAAAGAGGTTTATTAGGCAGCACGTTAAAAGTACACACTCCAGGAGAACAGAGTGTGGGTCTGAGAGAGAGAGAAGGGGGGTTTGTGTGTGAACTTGGCCCTCAAAAGGGGCGACCTAGGATGTGGGTTCCTAGGGTCGTGATGCCAGCCCTCTGATGAGCTGTTTTCACGTGAAGGTCATTCACATACAGCTGAAGCTGCGATGTGCTGCCCGCTCCGTGGTGGGCTTTCTTGAGGCTGGGGTGGGGAGGGGGAAGGACACAGACCGAGGCTCGTTGTCTCGAAGGACCTTAGGAACTCTTTGGAGAGAGATCCCTGGACAGGTAAACACTCTGAATAATTCTGCATCCTGAAGCTGTAGTTCTTCTTAAAAGTACAATTTTAAAATTACCTTTCTACCTTTATTTCTCCCCTCCTACATCCTTCTCCTTGCCTGTCTCTGATGCCAAGCGCAGCGTGTCCCGGGAGAGCAATGGTCAGAGTCCAGCCCAGCCATGGGCCCCGCGAGCGAGGAGTCAGTCTGAGTGGACCCTGCACACAGACGGGCCCTGACGGCCTCTCTCTGCTGGATGGGTGGCACCAGCCCTGGGGACCCGTGAGCTGAACTTTCTCCTTCCCATTGCTTCCAAGGCTTCTCTGCGTACACGCCCCTGTAGCGGGCAGCTTAGTGGGCTCTCGCCCTGCAGACGACAGTTCCGGTCAAGGCAGCCTGGATCTGCGCAGGTTTCCCAGCCATCCCTGAAGCTGCTGTGGTGGGTGACATATGGCTCAAACGTCAGCTGCTCCAGGGAAGCCTAGAGCCCAGTGTGCACACCAGGCCTGGCTGCAGAAGGCCGAGCTGTGCTCCCCGTTAGCATTCGCGCCCCACCCACTCAAGAGCCCACTTCCCTGCTGGCGAGAGGCAGAGTCCTTGCTGCACCTGCAGCTCCCTGTCCCCAAAAGTCCAGCCGGGCCCTCCCTACAGAGAGGAAGCCATTCAATGTCAAGCCCCTCTTCTGCCTCTGGCTCTTCCCTGGATACGCAGCCTCATTACTCCCAAGAAAATGGCATCTTTGCAACCGGACCCAAAGGCCCCTCTCAAGTTGCAAACTGACCCTCGAGTTGTTTTCATTCTCCAGAAACTATTTTTCCTGGCATATGTGTAACACACAAAGAAAAAATCCTTTGCTTTTTTTAAAACATCCAATACAAAATAAGCGATTGTTAAGGCTCCAAACAGTCTGTTGTAATTCTCTCGCATGCTCCAAAAACAGGGAGCCCCATGAGGGTGTGTGTTCCTTGGCCTCAGCTCCTCCTCTCCTGGGGCTGGGGCCAGTGTACTCTGTTCCTTCCTTCCAGGCCCGTCATGCCACGGCGCACCACAAATGGGCATCCCCAGCCAGACACACGCTGGGTTCCTGGGCTCCCCTTCAGCCTGGACGCGGCACACAAGAAACTGACTTTATTCGCAAGTGAACACTTTTTTGTCCTTCCTTTATGTTGCCAGTTCTGGATGACAGATTAAGTAGATGCATGAACATCCATTAAAACTTTGATGTCTGACATAAAGCTCACCAATGTCCTAGGCAGAGGCTCTGATCTGTGATATAACTATTCTTCAATGGCTTGGGTGGAAACTCTACAGCTTTGGCCAAAGAAAGGGAAGAAAAGGACAATGTGCTTGGAAGGACTCAGGGCCCAGTGGAGGACACTGCTGCCCCACGGGTCCACTGCCTGCGCCCCAGCCTGTGGCTCAGGCCTCCTCACCAGCACTTCGTCCCAGGTAGAGAGCATGGTGGAGGATGCAGAGAGACTGAAGAGCAGCAGGATATGCCAACGGTGGCCCCCGCGACTTCGGGGGCTTTGTGGCCAGGATGATGTCTGTTGGAGCCGAAGGTTAGGGCCGAATTGCTAGCAGTGGTTGCCCGAGTCCAAGCATCCCTGGCACAAGTGAAGCCCAGAAGTTGCACCGTTTTTGCAAAGGTCACAGCCCGTTTGCCGAGTAATTTCAGCCTGGACTTTTACTGTTACATAGTGGATGTCAATAATTTTCAAGGAAACTCTGCCACGCTCAACAGTATGAGATGACATCTTTTTTGCCCTGAGACCCAAGGGGATTGCAGTTGGATTCATCTTTGTGGCCGTTGTTCGGCTTTCCTGACTGTCCATCAGACTCGGGCGGGGATGCCTGACTAATGTGGAGACAGCTAATGTGTACTTGCAGACATGTAGCTGGGTCCTCTGACTACTTTGGGGGTCTGCAAACAAGTGTTCCTGCCGATCCTGAATGATGAATCTAAGAAGACCTGCAAACCCCGGCTAAAACCTGGACCTCTGGCACAAGGCTGTCTAACATGCCAGGGCCAGGCAGACTGAAATGAACCTCTCCAAGCATATCTTCTGGAAGCCGAGGCCACCAAATTCATTCTCCCCTTCACAGAACTGTCCTGGGGCTGCAAGAAAGGAGCCCAGGTAGAGAACAGCAACTGGCTGAGCACCTGCTGTGTTCTGGGGTCTTTCGAGTGCTTTGCCTGCATTACTGAATTTCTTACAGGAAGCCTACATTTTAGGGACCCCAACCCAAACAACTCAAGTATCCACACAGTCACCCAGCAAGCGCTCAAGCTCAAAGTCAAATTCAGATGACTCTGACTCAAGAGCCCTTTGTCTAAACCCTGGAACAACACATGGAAAAATGCCCTGAGAATGTGGAGCCGCATGACAGGTAAGATGATGTGACGGTCCACCACCTAGAAATGCTAATGGAAAGGGACATCTCTGCATTGCCAAGGAATGCAAGATTTCACGTAAATGGGATTTTCCAGGTGTCTAAAGCTCAACCCTAATTAAGAATCAACTTTTTTTAATGCAGAGACTTTTCAATGGAAAATTTCCAGAAGTAATTATGTTCTCTCTTGCTGTCTTAAGTACACATGAACCAGAATTTAAGATCTCTAAAAATAACCCAGGACACTAACGAGTATCGAGTATGAGAGTGACATACAACCGGGCGATGTTCTCAATGTCCCCTGTGGGTAGCACAGCCCTGAACGGCTGAACTTGTTAGTTTTCCCAACCTACTTTTTCCTGCAATATTTTACTAGGAAAATTTTCAAATATGCAGAGAAAATGAAAATATGTTACTCATTTCCTAGATTCTACCACAACATTGTAAAACACTTGTTTTATCACATACCTATCCACCTATGCATCCATCCACCTATCTCTTAAAAATGCATTTAAAAGTATATTGCAGACATCGGTGCACTCGTTCCTAAATATTTTAGCGTGCATCGCATATCAACATCTGTTATGGTCTTTTTCTGTTGAGATATGATTTTAAAGCATACAATGAAAGTGAGATCATTCCCGAAATTCTGACAAATGGACACACTTGGGTAACAAAAGTCCTATCAAAACGCAGACAAAGATTATACGTAGAAAATCGCTTCAGCCTCTTCCTAGACAATCCTAATCTCCTCCCTCCCCAAGGAACCCACTTGTTACCATCTCTCACTGTAGTCAGCTGTCATTTTCCAAGAGTCACAGTGTGCTATTCTAATCCGTGACCTTATTTTATCTGCAGCTATCTGGGTGGGATCATGGGTGTAATTCTGAGGCCATTTCAGGGAAGGGCACGGACTTTGGGGTGGCCCTCACTAGACAGGATTTGGGAGCTTCCAAGATAGCCAGCAGCCTCATTTCCATTTAAATGGAATGCTACTGGATTGTTACAAAGCTTGACTAGCTAACTCTGCAAGGGAAATCCAGTGCTAATCTGCAAAAGAACAGAATTCCTATAAGAGTGAATAAAATTCAGCTAGGATTTGGGAGGTGGACGACTGCTCACCCGACACATGACAGGCTGCAATGTCAAGACACTGCATGTTGAGACGCTGGGGCGTTCACAAGTTCAGAGGGTGAACGTCCGCATGTTGATCTACTGAGGCATGTGCATATTGGTTCAGATGTGCGATTTGCATGTTGAGATTTTGAGATATTCATCAGTTCAGATGTTGAAGGTTGACATTTACACGGTAATGTGTTAAAATATTTCCAAGATGAAGTTTGTTTGTCTGATATTTTTTTGGTGCTGAGGACCGAACTTGGGGCCTCGTGCTTGCAAGGCAAGCACGCTAACCACTGAGCTAAATCCCCAGCCCCCCAAAGTGAAGTTTTGAGGTATTCACAGGCACACATGCTGAGCCATTCAGATTCGGATGCTGAAAATTTTGCATGTTGACTGTCAAGATACTCACATGTTGAGATGTTAAGATCAAGATGGTCTCATTCATCTGTCTGGTTTCAAATATCAGATGTTTTGAGCCAGAACCCAGGAGAGACTCTGGCTCCATTTCGGCACTGTCTGTCCAATTCTTCCACGCCCTTTTCCTGCAGCAAACGGTGTGGACTCCACCTTGAGGGGCTCCACAGACAGTTCCCATCCCTGGCTTGGCTTCCTGAATCCTTCTGCCTGAGGATGCTGTCTGGCCCCAAGCCAGTGCCTGACTTCTGAGAAGCTGGGGAGTTCCCTTCTCGGGAGTCACCCTCCAGCCCACCCTCTCTCCTCTCACTGCTCAAAGGTGAGGCTTCCACGCGGTCCTCCAGAGCCAGGCGGTGGTTCCCAAGCTAGAAGTGTGTGGCCAATCCCAGGCAGGTCCTGTCCCGGGCTGCACCTTGAAGTCACACACCTCACCCTGAGGCACTGGCGTGGAGGGCCCCTGGTCCGGATTATTACAGGAAATGCTAAATAAGATGGTCATGACTGGAACCTGAAGCGGTGCAAGTGAAAAACACACAATGCGCTTGCAGCAGGAAGGAAAACAGCCCTGGCTGGTCAGCTGAGCTGGACTGCAGTGGTGGTAACTGAACCAAAAAGTGATCTGTGATAATTAAAAAGTACAGGAGTGAGCAGCTACCAAAACTTAACATCGAAATAATTAGCAAGGCCATTTGGTAAAAATCAACATTTAGAAAACAGGTAGCCAAGACCAGCTCCGAGTCCAACACTGTCCCTCAGGCTCACTGGAATGTCTGCAGGCTTTGCACATCATTTAGAATGGGAGGCAGCCCCTTCCCAGCTGGGGTCTCTCACCCAAAGACAGGGCTGACCCTGCTCTGAAAGAGCAAGAGATGCTTAGGAGACCACAGCAGAGTGTGTATGCACCTCCAAGCTCAGTGTAGTTAAGGACATTTCAAATGAGACACAGCACAAACCATAAAGGAAAAGACACAACACATTCATCTACATTAAAGTTTACAATTTCTGTGTATAAGAAACCACCAACCAAAACAGAAATGGCAATTCATAGACAAAACATGACAAAGAAATCAATATCCAGAACATGGAAAGCTCTTTTACAATTAATAAAGAAAAGAAGAAAACAGGCAAAGCATACAAATAAGCAATCGCAGAAGAAACCACCCACACGTCCAGTGGGCCTGGAAACAGGCCGAGCTCAACAGGTGCATTTGTTTCTGGGACAAATGACCACAACCGGGTGCCTTAAAATAACAGATCTCTCCCCTCACATTCTGGAGGCCAGAAGTCCAAGCTCAGGCACCACAGGGCTGAGTGCCTTGCGGGGCCGTTCCTCGCCTTTTGCGCTCTCAAAGCTGGGCGCATCCCTCGGCCTGTGATTGCCTTGCTCCAGTCTCTACCTCTGTCTGCCCTCTCCAATTTCCCTCTGCTTCTGTCATAAAGGCATGGGGAGGACCTGGAGGGCTCAGCAGATAATCCAAGATAATCTCTTCATCTCAAAATCCTTGATTGCATCTACAAAACGACCTACCATAATAAAACTACCGTACGAAGCAATATTCACAGGGTCCAGGGTCTAGGGCCTGATATCTAGGGGAGGGGGACCACTTATTTCACCACAGCCAGTCAGCAAGGGAATGCAAATGAAAACCACACCAAGATGCCACTGCACACAAGCAGACTGCAGATAGAAGTCTGACCACGCCAAGCATTGAGGACAATGTAGAGCCAGAGGAACTCTCCTCTCCTGCTGCTTACAGTGTAAATCATTCAGTGTAACCATGCTGTGGGGCAGTTGGGGAGAATCTGTAAAAACTAAGGATGCACATAACTTACATCCAGTATTCCACAGCTGGAGCACTGCACCTAACCAGGAGTCACTGTAAAAATAACCACTGGGGCACTGTCATGTTGAAAAACTGAAAACAACCACATGTCCATCAACAGGAAAACGTCTGACCAAAGTGCCAAAGAGTCATGCAGCAGGATACCAGGCAACATTGGAAACAAATGAACTAGAGTCCCACACGTGGCCACACGTGGACCTCACACACAATGTCCAGGCAGAAATGTGTGTTGCAGACCAACACACACACTGCCCATCATTTATACCATGTCTAAAAACATGCAGCACATAATCGGTGGTGTTTATGGGTACACGCACTTGTGGCAAAAGCATAAAGGTATGTACAGAAATCACAAGCACCCAACGGTAGACAGAGGATGTCCCTAGGAGGTTGAAAACAGAATGAAATATATTTGCAAATAGTTTCTGTGTTAGGTAGTTGTTGGGTGTATGGGTATTCTTGACATTGTTCCTTATATGTTTTTATGTCTGAAATATTTTGTCACAATTTTTGTCACGTAGGAGGCGCTGTATGCTGTTGGTGAGGGGGTGACAGGTGACTCATCTTACTGGAAACGCCAGGTGGGCAAAGTCTGGGCCTAACCCAGGGTTCCGAACCCGAGATCCAGGCTGCTGAGGCGTCTGTGAATAAAACTGGGGTGGGGGCTGTGAAGCTGGATGAGTAAAATACATTTTTTAAACATAGCTTCTGTCTGACACGTAGCGTTTCCTTCCAGTATGAATGGAGGCCACACAGCACACAGTACTAGCCACTGCCGTGACTTTATCATCAAAAGCACATGGGCATCTTACAGCACAGTACAGAGGGGCAGGCATCTCGAAATAGCATTTACGCTCACCAACAATTCAAAATGACAGTAGGACCGTCCAGAACTCACTATTAAATGTGCTAATAAAGGAGTGCAGAGCTTATTCTGCCATGAGGTTGTTTATTCACTACACTGATAACTGCATTTCAATAAAATTTAAATACCTTTTGTCACTCTGTGTATTTAAATCAATTTTTCACCCGATTGCCATGGGGTTCCCGATCCCTGGAAAAAGAGAGGTGCCTGGAATCCCCAAGAGGTTGGGGCAGTGGCTCCTGAAGGTCCTGGGGTCCCCACAGCTTCCACGACGAGACGCAAACCTCAGCTCCAGGCGGAGAGGAAGTTGCATTTGTTTATCTCAGCAGATGTAGCACACAGAGCCCAGGACTTAAGAAGAGCTATTTTCAAACGTGCCATCTTCCTTATCCCATAGCCTTTGCTCTGCCTTGTTTTATTGGATTTTAATCAGGGGCTATCTTGTGAAGCGTTCTGAACTCAGACATGAATTTAACACAGGAACCGCACTAGCGGGTGAAGGCTCCCAGGAGCCTCCGAGCAGAACAGAAACTGCGGTGAGGGAAGGCTGAGCTTGTAATTTGGTGATGAGAACCACATGCGCTTCCTGCCTTGAGACCTGAAAGATGTCCTGCCTCTGCCCGACCTGGGTGTGGCAGCCCGGCCTCGAAGTCCGACCAGGGTCACGGGATGCCAAGGCAGAAAAGAGAACGCAGAAAGCAGCCTTACCCGCAACTTTGGCAAAACGGCCCCAAGAGGGGAGCGGGAGCTGGCCCTTCTGCCCTTCTCAGAGCTCTGTCCCCTGCTGCCGCCCAGGGGATCGGAGGCGCTGCATGTGAGGAGTAAGGCCTGTCTCAGCACACGGGGCCCTGTGCAGGCATTCGCAACGTCTCTATCATGTATGTATTTTAGAAGAACTGAAACCACTTATTACATCTGTTAAAGAACCCATTTACATTATTTTCAATGTCATCACAATGTGCATAATGCAAACATTTCTTCTACAAGAAAAGTAACCGAAATACTAAAAGACAAATACCTTGTTTCCTTCCTTTCTTCCCTCCCCTTCCCCTCTATTTATTTGTGGTGCTGGGGATGGAACTCAGGGCCTCACACACAAGCTAGCCAAGCGCTCTGCCGCTGAGCCACGCCCCAAGCCCCGACTATCTACATGTTCTTTGTCCACTGTCCACTGAGCACATGCTGAGTGCTAATTCTACTTCTGGGTGCTTTCTGAGAAATCAACTTTATTGAGGTATAATTTATGTAAACTGCAGCATTTGAAGTGCATAATACCATCACCCCCAGAAGTTTCCTAAGCAGCTTTTGAATCCTTTTCCTCACCTGACCCTCGGGTGACCGCCGATCTGCTTCCTGCCCCTGTAGCTCGGTTTGCATTTTCTAGAATCGCATACAAAGAGAGTCATGTATGGGTGATTCTATGTCTGGCTCTTTTCTTCCCATGTCTTATTTTTAAGAGATTTCAGAGATTCATTGCTTTAGTTGCTGAGCAGTATTTGGTTGAGTAGACACACTCTTCTTATTTATACGTTTACATAGGGATAGATATCTGGTTTTTTCCCAATTTGGGAATACTATGAGCAAAACTGCAGTGTACGTTCATACATGTGTCTCCTTTTAAATTTAGTTTTTCTTTTTAAAAACAGGATCTTGCTCTACTGCTCAGGCTGGTCTTGAACTCTTGGGCTCATGGGATTCTCCTGTTTCAGCCTCCTCAGCAAGTAGGACTACAAGTACATGCTACTGCACCTGGCTCATGTCCATATCTTTTTGTAAACACATGTTTTCATTTTTCTTGGATAAATACCTACAACCAGAATGGCTGAATCAGATAATAAATGTATGTTTTCTCTCTTAAGAAACTTTAAATTGGTGTGGGCAGTGGCTGCACCATTTCAAAATCCTATGCACTAGATATTAGAGTCCCAGTTACACCACATTCTTGTCAACACTTGGTATTGTCTGCTTTTAAATTTGAGCCACTCTAGTAAGCATGCAGTAGTAACTCATGGTGGTTTTAATTTTAATTTCTCAAGGACTAATGACATTGGCCATCCTTCCATGAGCTTATCAGGTCACATATTTTTATTAGTCTGGCTAACACAATAAAGCTTTCTGCACAGGGGAGGCACTTGCTCTTTTCTCTTCCTTCGTGGTCCCTTCTGTGTTCAAGCAGTTTTTAAGATGCAAATGCTTTGTGGACAAGCACCATGTCTTAACAGCCTGTATCTCTGGCACAGTATGGACACATGGTAGGAATCCAATTAAAGTCTGCTGGAAAAAATGAGCAGACCGATTCAAGTTGATTCTAGGATGTAATCTAATAACATTCCTGGAACCTCCTAAATTAGAGTGCTAAGCTGTAGATTTCTCAATGCTGAAGGGCCCAAGACTGCTAATTTTTTCAATTGCTATGATTAAACTGTCTCTCCCTTCATGTCAGATCTCCAGCTTCCCCTGCCTGCAAATGACCCACCTTCCAAACAGGGCATCTGATCTACTGTGAGCATGAAGGAGGCTGGCAAAGGAATGATTTGACTCCAAACTCTCAACATGCAAATGGGCCTGAGTGAGGCCTGGAGGACTTTCAAAGATGAGTAGACAGGAGATTCCTGCGCAATGCCTCTGCTCCACGGAGGGCTGAGGACACCATGCTGAAACTGGGGTCCCAAGCCAGGAAGAAGCTTAGCAACGCAATCCAAGGTAGACTCAGGGTTTTGGAGAGATAAACCAAGAAAGTGAGATCTGGAGCCAGATATGGTGGTGCAGCACTCTGGGAGGCTGAGGCAGGAAAGCACAAGTTCAATTCCAGGCTGACCCAACTTAATGACTTTAGAGATGCTGTCTCAAAATGGACAAAATTTTAATGGCTGGGGTACCGCTTGGTGTAAGGCCCTTTGTTCAATGTCCAGTATCCCCCAAAAAATCTGGGTCCAAATTTGGACTTTGGCCTTGATTATTACTTCTCAGATCTTGGGAAACTCATGAATCTGCTGGGCCTCAGAATTCCCATCTGAAAATCCAAGACACAGGCAGGGGCTGCAGCTCAGAGCTACAGCATTTGTCTAGAATGCACAAGGCCCTGGGTTTGATCCCCTGAACCACAAAACAATTTTAAAAATCAAAGCATAATGACCTCTTCCTGGGTCATTCTAAGAATTAAGTGAGAGACAGAAGTGGAAGCTCTCCACACAACCTCTACACAATGCCACCTTTAATCGGTGCCAGATTCCTTTGTCCTGAGCAAAGAGTAGCTGTGGCTACCGGTGCTGGCCCAAGTCTCTTTCGGTGGTCAGTATCATCCTGCGGCTGCTGTGAGTGCTAAGGCTGAGATCTGAACTCTCCTTGTGGAAATCTCCGTCCATGGAGCCTCTGGCAGGCTGTACCCCCACCCCACACCCAGGGCTCCCACTGACTGGTTAAGATGAACGCAGAGGCCAGGTCCCTCAACTCAGGAAGGCTGACTCTGGGGATGATTTAAGCTGCAGAGCTAACCCCACCTGCAGCAGATCTCGCCGAAGCTGGGCCTGTCCTGCCCTACAGCATCCTCCCTTTCTGGCCCCGCCCTGCCCTGCTCTGCCTCTCTCGTCATCATCCGCAGGTCTCTCCAGAGAGCTCTTCGTGAAACACGCGTTCAGGGACGCCTGTCTCAGGCTCTGCATTTAGGAACCCAACATTCAGGGGACCATTTTCTTCTCGGGGCATTAGGACACCAAGGAAAATATTTTTGGAAGCTGCGATCTCTGATCACTGGACATGTGAAGGAGTCACAGATGAAAAGGTTTTCTACGTATCTGAACTGCCTTAGACCTGTGAAGTCTCTAGATGGCACTGTGTTCAGCCTTCCTCAAGCCAAACACCTGGGGAAACTGAGGTAACTGAGCACTCACACAAGACGCATTTCCTGACGCCCTCGGAAGGGTGCTCAGGTAAGACCCACAAGACGTCCAGCCTCCAGCCTGGTGTCAACGGTATACAGACACTGACAAGCATTCACCGCAGGAAAGAAATTTTAGAGCCAGGGGTGGTAGTACATGCCTGTAATCCCCGCATTCAGGAGGCCGAGGCAGGAGGATCACTGTGAGTTTGAGCCCAACCTCAGCTACACAGTAAGTTCAAGGTCAGCCTGAACTACATAGAGAGACCCCGTCTCAAATAAAAAATAAATAAAAGAAAGAAAGAAATTTTAAGGGAGACTGGGATTGGCAAATGTCAATGTCCGTGTCGCCACACGCAGGAGGCCTGCAAGAAGCTTAATCACTCTTGATAGTGACACAGCACGCACTGAAGCGGCTCTCCAAGTGGACTCTCAAGCCGGCCAATGAGGTCTGAGGGCACGAGGAGCTGGGAGGGGCAGGGAGGAAGCATCGGAAAGTCAGAGGGAGGAGGTTTTGATTCCTCTCCCTCCGGTCTTAGACAAAACACAGCTCCCCCCAGGCTGGCCGTGACACTGTCCCACCAACGGTGTAGAGATGAGGCAGAGAGGGGACGCTGAGCTTCCACTCTGCGGGAGATGACCCCCCATTTGGACGTCTGAGGAAACCACCAACAAAGTGTAAAGACTCCGTCGGCAGAGGTGGCAGCGCAGTGAAGGGAGACGCCCCCGTGGCTGCTGCACCAGGTTTCTGGGGAGCAGAGAGCTGAGGTGTGAATTTTGGAAATGTCTCCTGCCCCTCCACTTCCCAGAGATTCCCCGGAGGCCAGGGCTGACCCAGGCCGGAAACCGCCAGAGCCCAAGCATCCAGGGAAGGACCTGCTAACTGGCGAGGGGCTTGGGGGGGTTGGATTGTGCAGAAAGAGGGTGGTATTACTCCTGAGACCCCGAGGTCAAGTGAAATAAGACACAGAAAGTTAAATATGCCATGGTTTCTCTTATATGAGAAACTGAAAATATACCAAAAAAAAAAATCAGAACATAAAATACAGGACAAATAATAGGAAACAGAAGTCAACTTTCTGGAGATGGAGAAGGGATTGGGGGATGAGGGAGAGGAGAGGGTGGGGCAGTGGGACAGAAAATGAGTAGGTTATGATTACACATGTACAAATTTACCAAAACAAATGTATTATGTATTGCAAACATACGCTAATCAAAAAATCCACAGGAAGAGATAAAGGGCAAGAGTCCCACCTGTAGCTATTGGTAATGTCCTAAAATTCTAACTGGGGCCTGGGCAGGGTGAGCAAGAAAGCCAGTCTGTGGTCCTGCCCTTTCTTGGAGTTCTCCTATGCAGACAGGAAACTTAGCACTGTCTACACTCCCAACTCACTCAACCCACAGAACTCAGTAAGTTGTCCAAGAACCTCCCGTCTCCTGGAGTCATTATTTAGCCTCGTTCTTGTAACAAAGGGCAAATGAGAAGAATGATACATCAAGTGTCTGCCTCAGGTGCTCTCCCCAACCTAATCATTTACACAAGATCACAAAAGTTCCATGCTCTGTGCTAATATCCATCAACTGGTGATGTCTCCCTGGAGCTCAGGGATAAGAAGGATGCTGTGATTGATTACTGATGTCTGGCAGGTACAGAGAAGGGAGACACCAGCACGGGTGCCACTCTATTTGTCCTATTTTGTTTAGAAACTTCTATGAGTTCAAAACTAACCAGTGAAATTACATGTATACATATTTTTTTAAAACCCTTAACATTTTCTAAATACAGTCACACACATAACAGTGGTGAACAGAGAGGCAGAAAGATAAGGAAAGAGAAGAATGAAAAGAGAGAACAAGAGAGCCAGGGAATTAAGGAATGAAAAGTAGGAGCCAATTCAGATAGAAATAAATCTGAAAAAGTAATTTTGCAAGGTAACTGATCTTTTCCACCAAATTCTATTTTAATCAAATACTCTTTTTTTTTTTACCAACTACAGAACAAAATGAAATTTCACATTAAAAAAGTACTTCCCATTTTTCATTTATAAACTCCCCAGCTATGAATTCATTCCTAATAAATAGCAGAGCGGGTTACTCTCAGTAATCCCTGGCTTAGGGGAAAGCTACCACAGCCAAGGACTTCTCGGCACTGTTCTTCCAGAACTCCGAGAGACCGCCAGCCGGGCCCGAGCGCTCAAGGCCTGTTCCTTATCGTTCTGGGTCCCGAGCTGAACATGCCATTTACAAGGATTCAACTTGGGACAAGAATGAGACAGTCATTCCAGCTAAGCACTTAGGGCCATGTGTGTCACAGGTGGCAAACTGTGGGGCCAAAACACCAACCGGAGCTAATCAGAGGCTGAAGAAACCAAAGAAGCCAGAACGCAAGCAATGAAGATTAACTGGTGGCCCATCCCTGTGTAAGCAGGGTCTGCAGAGGCAGGGTGTGGAGATCTAAGGTAAGTTGTTATTGAAGAGCAAAGACACAGCTACACTTGTGTTCTCACATTGTGAAGCCAGTGGCTGCTGTGGGCATCAGGATGCTGGGAAGCTGCAGACATCACAGAGTCACTCCACCCCATGAGTACTGACACACCAGGTGCAGTCCAGGGCACTTCGAGGGGTGTCCACTTCCAGGAGCATTTGGCCGGCTTTGTGGGGCAGGAGAGGACCCCCCAACCCTCGGCAAAGAGACCCGGGTGCAGGCACTGGGAGGCCTGGGTAATACTTCAGCAACGTGGCTTGAGGGACAGACGCCGGCAGGAATACACAGCCATTTACAAGGATTCAACACAGAGATTGGGCAGGAACACACAGCCCAATCTCCTTACACAGGGATACACAACCAAGGAGGCCAAACGTAGGTCAAAGGCACAGAGATGGGGATCGCTGCCAGGAGAAAGGTGGTCACGTAGCTCTCCCTCTGTGGGTCCATGCAGGAACGCTGGCTCAGTGCTAGGTGGTTTAGGAAAGAACTCCAAGAAGTGACTTTAGAAACTGCTTCTCGGAAAGAGGGTCTCTGCCATTTGCCACAGGTGCGCTGCTCGGCAAGGCTCTGCAAAGATGACGGCGCCAGAGCATTTGTCCCTAGAGGAGGAAGCGAGGCTGGGAAGTGCACGTGGACTTATTCTGCACGATGCAGGATGTGCCAAGCATGGCATGGCAGCAAAACCTACTGCATGCGGACATTTCCTTAGGGACAAATCAGCTCTGGTGGGGCAATCATGGAGGGCTTCCTTCAGGAGGTCATATTCGAGAAGCATGCCACGTAATGGAGGAGATTTTGACCAAGCCAGAGGGAGAGGATAGGAGATAATTCCACAAGTGGAGAAGCAAAAGGAGACCTGCATCTCCATGAGACCCAGGAGCTCACAGAGCAGCAGGCGGTGGATGTGGACACCCCGCGTGCTCCTGAGCCTCTCTCAGGTGGTGGAGGTAATAAGGTGACCCAGACAGGCTGGGGTCCTGGGTACCGAGTGGAGGTGCATGTCGGCCTCTGGAAAGCAGAGATCAGGCACTGTACCAGAACTGCTAAAAGGTAACTCTCGATCCAGTGGTTTTTAGGCACCAAGGCCAGAAATGGGGGCTGAGCGGCAAGGAGGAGATTCACACGGGAGATAGAAAGGGTGCTAGCAAGAGAGGCAGAATATTCTTTCCATGCTGTCCACAGCAGGGGCTTCTGCAGTGATGGAAACATCTTGTGTTCGCACTGTCCAGCACAATGTTGTCTCACCTCCAGTGGCCAAGGGATCGCTCCTCCAGATACAACCTTGTATGTGGGGCAGGCTGTCAGAGACATGAAAAAGAGGGCACGCAGGAACTTCAAATCATCTGGAAATTCCCAGTCGCCTTGAAGAGAGTGAATCGTCCTCCCGAGGCCCATCTGAAGTGTGAAGCGCCTTTTGCCAGCCCATAAAGAATGCTTGGAGTGCCACAGCATGAAACTCAAACCCCACGTTGGGGAGCATTTGGCTTCCAGCGGAGCCTGAACAGATGTCCCAAGGGACGCCAGGTCAATTACCACCTTGTTGTGACCTGCCAGAGGAGCTGTCTGTCATCGACCACAGTCCAGCCACAAAACACAAGCCAATGATGGCTTGAGTCTCCGCGGAATCCCAGCTAAGCGTTCTGTTCCGCATGAGCAGTCTGGAGGCAGTGCAGGCGCGGCAGGAATGGAGACCTGGTGTCCCTCACCTCGCTACAGCCTCACCAAGTGAATCTCTGTGGGTGCAAAGGCTGAACTCAGACCCAATGTCTCAAGCCCACTCTCCGTCGGGAAGCAGCTGAGGCAGGACTTAGAGGGCACAGGGCTGACCCCCAGGCCCACGGACTTCCACCACACTGCATGTCCCCAAATGCGGTATTTCAGATTTCTATAACAGCACCCTTAAACTCTTCATACTGCGCTCTCTTTTTCTTGTGAGAAAACCTCAGACTCCACTATAATTTATAAGTCAATTAATCACAAATATTAATTTTTTTAAAACCATAATATTTATCTTACTCATTTATATTACTAGACTTTTCTTTTTGCAGTGGTTTTAGGTTCTTAGAAAAGCTGGACAGAACTCACAGTATTCACAAATGCTCCTCTGTCCCTCTTGTATGGAGAGATACATTCATAGCAAGTGATTGACCAATATTGATAGATAATTATTATTAACTAAGGTCCATAGCTTAAATTAGATTCCTGATGGATCCCTACGGGTTTTACCAATGCATAAGGTCACGTACCCACCATTAAAGTATCATACAAAATAGTTTTTCTGCCCTAAAATCCTCTGTATGCTGCCTATTTCTCTATGGAACTCCAGGTCACCAGTGATCATTTCACTGCTTCTATAGTTTTGTCTTTTCCAGCATGTCACATAATTGTAATCACACTGTGTGGCCCTTTCAGATCGGCTTATTTCTCTAGCAATATGAATTAAAGATTCCTCTGTGCGTTTCTATGGTTTGACTGCACATCTCTTCTTAAGGCTGAATTACATCCCAGCGTACAGATTTTCCAGTTTGTTTACCCACACACCTACTGAAGGACATCTGGGTTGTTTTCAATGTTGGCACTCTCCATCTTGGTCTACTACTTTATTCCTCTATTCTCACTTTGTACAAAGTGTGGAAGTCAGTGCCAGTGCTCTGACTTTATTCTTCTTCAATGCTGAGTAGTCTATTCTGGGTCTTTTGCTTCTGCATCCAAACTTTAAAATCATTTTGCCAGCATCACAAAATAACTTGCTGGGATTTTTATTGCTATTTCACTGAATCAATACCTCATGTCCAGAAGAACTAACATCATAACAGTATTGAGTCTTCCTATTCATAAACATGGGGAATATTTTTTTCCATTAATTTATTTCTTCCTTGATTTCTTTCCTAAGTTTTGTAGTATTCCTCATATAGATCTCGTAGATATGGTTAGATTTATACTATTTCCTTTTGTGTATGTTAACATAAATGGTGTTGTGTTTTTATTTCAAATTCTAATTGTTTGTTGCTGGTATCCAGGAAAGCAATAGTCTCTTGTGTCCTTGTATCCTTGTTCCAGGAGTATTTTTGTCAATCTTTGAGATTTTTCTGTAGGCAATCATATCATCTAAAAATAGATAAGTTTTGTTTCTTCTTTCCAAATCCGTACACCTTTTGTTTCCTTTTATTGTCTTATTGCATTGGCTAGCGTTTCTACTAGGATGTTAAGTAGGCATGATGAGGGTGAACTTTCCCGCCTTCTTCCTGGTCTTGGGGAGAAAGCATCTAGTTTCTCACCATTACTTTTACTGCTCATTCCCCCATTTGACGTGGAGTAGAGGGCGTTCCACCCGTCTTTCCATGGCAGCTGCTTCCCCTCATCTGAGGGCATTCTGTGGCCACATGGCAGGCTGGGGAGCCGATTCTCCCAGAAGCAACCCTCAATCAGGGTGGACAGGAGTTCATGCAGAAGTGTCCCCTGCCCTGCTGAGAGAAAGCCCTGTGTTTCCTGCAGGCCCCTGTGCTCTCTAGTGGGTTGAACCTGTTGCCTCCTTTGCTGGCTTTCTCTCTTGCCTGGTACTTCCCAGTCCCCTACCAGTGCTTCTTGGATCACTGCCTAAATAAACTAGTTGAACTTGCATCCTAGTCTCAGAGTTGACTTTTTGGGAAACCCAAACCAAGAGCAAGACATGTACACATGCAAAGCTATGACTAGTTTCCACTGATTCAGAATAACTGCAAGTACTACTCAGAGATGCAACTGTGGTTCCACCAGAAATCCAGCCAAACAGATATTTCAACAATATCATCAGGCTTCAAAAATAATGTAGTAGCCAAAAATTAACTTCAGAAAACTTAAAGGCTAGGAAACTTTTTAAAATAAGGTCACAACATGCTTGGCTGTGGCCTCCCATCTCCACTGCTCACTGTCCTTCCTACTCACTAAACAGTGAGGTGTCCACACATGCTTATTTGCCTCCCTAACCTAGAAACTACTGCCCAGAGAGAAACTTTACATAATTCTTTCCAAGTGGAGAAAACAGAGCTTATTACCAATGCTGTAGAAAAACAGAGGTCCAAAATACCTGCAGATCAATCCTGGCCACAGGATTGGAAATACAATCCACAGCTGTCAAATCCCACCCTCATCCGTTTTCCTCTACTGATAAGAAATCTGCTACCTGGCCCATAAGGTCCTCCGTCCGTCGTCTGGTTTCACTGAATGCACCCAGCAGTGCTTCCCCACACCCCCTCGGCCTTCCCTCTGTTCCAGGGAGAACTCGATGCAAACTCTAATTCCGAGAGAACTGTTCTCGCATGATGCTGACCCTGCCAGGGCAACAGTCTCTTTCTTTTCTGCCAAATTTCAAAAATCCCCATACAGTCACTGTCCTCAGTGAAGTCTTACTTTCCACTCACCATTTTGCCTTCTCCCTCAGCTCTCAGAGAAGTAAAGCTGCACACTTCTACTGGGTCCAACATGATGCCTGTCGTAATGACGAGCTACAGCAGACTAACTAGCGCCACTGCTGGCACTCACTACGCACTCATGCTGTGCTCTGCAGGAAGCCTAACTGCTTTGCAGGAGGACAGCATTCGATCTTCCTTTGCATCTAGGTCCTAGAGTCACGCGCATTTACGGGTAAAGCCGAGAGTGGGTGACTGACCTGCCCAGGGCCACAGAGTCAGAACGGTAGAGCCAAAGATCAAACTTAGGTCGTGTAGGTCAAGCATCCTTCTCTCAGCCACGGTGATACACTGCTGCAGTAACTGTCAACCAACTGGACTGGTCCAGCATAAACTGCCACCAAGCCCGGAACCAACCACGGACTTTCACTCCTCTCGTCACCACAAATGCTACTTTCATTTCTGAGGCTCTTCAACCTTTTTAAACTCCTACACAACCCCTCAAGACCTACCCCAAGTGTTACCCTTCTGCAAAACCACATTCATCAGGCTCAATAAGCATTTCCTTAAAACTCCAACAGATACAGAGATGAAAACAAAAATAACTTCCTCTGACACCAGAAACACATCAACATTCGGCACATACATTTCCAGATTACACTAAAACAATTATCACAAATATGTTCCCATGTCATTTAATATTTAACAGCCTACTTTTATAACGATTGCCCAATAGTCCAACGTATGATTGTTCTAATTGAATATGATCTTAAACATCTGATCCATCCAAAGATTAACACAGCCTACTCAGCTGCAATTGGCCACGACAAGTACCCAGGGCCAAATTTTTGGCACCCTGGCAGAGTGTAGGTCCCTTGACTCCATCCGGTTTCCCACAGTGCCTGGGCAAGACGTAAAGACTGATTTATTAATGGACCTGCTCTGGCCCATGGCCCAGTCTTCTTTGTCACTGCCAATATTTTCTGACTTGGATTTTCAGCTCTAGGAGAACAGAAAGCTAATCAGCTTAACTCACTGTATAGGGCACTGCATTATGAAATGATTTAAAGGCTGGCAGAAGAAAATCAGACCCACAAACAGAAAGTGGTACTTAACTGTTGTTCTTGTAGGTACAAATCAAAGCTGGCGCCCACCTTCAGTTTCCATATCAACCTCACGCAGACTAACAACCAATAGCTAACAACAATAACCAATATTTTGTAAAACTTTAAAGTGTTTTTGACACTCTCCATCTCTTCTGCTCTTCACAAATACTCTGAACACAGATCATAACAGAGATGAGCACACGGAGGTCCGAGAGCCCAGTGCATTCGCCTAAAGCAGCAAAGGGTGGAAACAAGACTCAGACCTCAGGCTTCCAAGCCCAATAGCTGTGCTCACTGTTACCACGTCACACTGCCCCTCCAAGGTCCCTTTGTCACACAGAATGACGACACGCTCTGGCACAGGCGTGTAATCACACATCTGCAGGGTGCGGAACGAGGCGCTCCCTGGAGCTGTGTGCCACCGTCCGCACAAGCCAAGCCCCTCAATCCCCAGACACCCTGCCCAGAAGCTGGTCATGCACACACAGCGGGGTGTGCTCCTGCTCACGCTGGACACGGTGCCCACGTGCCAGCACAAGGCCTGGCCAGGAACAGCTTCACTGGTCCTCAGGTCACGTGACTCCACGAGACGCACTCAGAGCAGATGTGGCCAAGGGGGTCACAGTTAGATGCATGCAAGTTCGGAAACACGGAGAGACAATTGAAGGACATGCCATTTGGCATTGGGAAGCTCCAACTCTAGACCTGCCCTTCCTGGGGACTGGACGGGTGGCCACACTTCTTATAAAAGCTTTAGTTTCTTCGAGCACAGAATGAAGAACATGGCCAGATTACATAAAAGAGCAGTATTCTGTGGAACAGGGGATGGGAAGCTGTTTCCATTTGAGGACTTCTACAAAACCACTAAATTCCGAATCAGGCTCCCTGGATGACTGGGAGCTGGACCCAGCTGCTGAACGAAGGGGCGGTGACCGTACATTCAGGCCCTACTCCTTTAGAGTATGGCACTCTCATGTTCGCCTTTGGAGTCTCGGAAGTGAGCAGAGTGTTCTGCACAGGCGATAAGGGAGCTTCTTACTGACCAGGATCTCCCTGAGTACATGCCACAGGGTGTGGGCCAGTTTCTGAATGGCTGGGATTCCTGCATGACTGCCCGTCATCCTGTGAAATACAGATTCCAGCCTCCACCTGTAGAAACCTAGATCTGCTATACCCGGAAAGGGCCCCGGAACCTGTCTTCAAGCATAACCTCCCAGCCAATCGTCACCAACCCCTTTGATTACCACTGAAGAAGGTGATTTCTCCAGGTTGCCGTCAACCTAAAATCTCTTTGGTCTGTCCGATTGTTGGGGTGGTCTCCGCGGGGGAGACCTGAAAAAAGATCCATTCCCAGTTAATTCCTAAACCAATTAACTCAGCCCTATGGGATGGGCCAGGGCTTGGTACTTGCCCACATGGCCGGGCAATGCCAGCCAGGATCTGGTATGCTCATCCTGCAGTTTGGTGGGGATACCACAAAGCCAGCCAGCCAAGAGCTTGATCTCTGGTTCTGCTGTTCACCTTGCATGTGTCACTTTGCCTTCAGAGTCTCAGTTCCCTCGAAGATGAGTCCAGTAAGACCCACTTTGCTTCGGTCGGCAAACAGCTAGTGTGGTCTGCACACAGATGACCCCAGATACCCTGCCACTCCTTCCAGGGCCTGCCACTCCCTCCAGGAGGCACCCCATTCACTGTGCTTTCTTTTGATATTATAACCATTTGTGTTATAAAGACTATCTAGATGGCAAGATGATAGAAATCTGGACCTGGCCATGCTATTTCTGGGTGTGTATTAGAAACACGGGCCTCTCAGTTGCCGTGGGTCCCTGGTCTCTCTTGGGGGACCTGGAAGTTCCTGGCTCCCATGCCTGTCCCTGCTCTTTCCCAACCCACTCTTCCCGCTGTACAGGAAAGGGAGGTCTAAGTAGGACAGCGGGGCAATGCAGAGAGAACATCCTGCCCTTTGTCAGGATGCCACCTGTATGAATAGGGCTACTGTCACACAGCGCACGGAATGGGTGACAACAGAAACCTGTGTGTCCCAGTTCTGGAGGCAGACATCCAAGATCCAAGGTGTCAGCAATGCTGGCTCCTCCTACAGGACAGGAGCGGATCTGATTCATGCCTCTCCAGCTTCTTGTTGTTTGCTGCCAGTCTTTGGTGTTCCCTGGCTTCCAACTGCATCACCCAGATAAATGTCTTCATCTCTACACAGCGACCTCCCTGTGTATTCTCCCACGTCCAAATGTCCCCTTTTTGAAGGACACCTGCTGGCTGACAATGACCATAATGATCTGGTCTTAACTTGACTATCTTTGTGTTCAGATGAAGTTACCTCTAGCTGGAGCTAGGATGCCAACTTCTTTAGGGGATGCAATTCAAGCCCTAGCACCATCCCAAACCTAAACAGCTGAGCCCACCTTTGGGTCCTCCCTGTGACAGAAGACGGGCTGAGAGATCTCTGCAGAGGTGCAAGACGCCAGTGAGAATGTCACTTTCTCCAGCAGCTCTTGCTTCACAGACCACCAGAAGGAAGGTCTTGGGAGATTATGCAGAACTGACTTTATTTCCTCTGCAATCCCTCCCTTTTTTCTCCACCTGACATACTGCTGGTTAAGCATGATTTATCAAACCCTGTATAACTGTGAGTTGCATCCAAGTGACCAAGGTTGTATGCAGCTTGGCTCTGCCCCCACCTCTGGGTAAGCTTTGGGGCCAGGGCCCAGGCTTGGTGAACCTCACAGTCCTGGGTTAAGAACACAGTGCCGCCCAGCAGGTAGAACAGGGTGGGATCTCTCTAAACACCATGTGGGAAGCAAATGTACTGTGACTCCAAGGATTCTCTAACAATTTCAGTTTCTTCTAAGACTAACATACTTTAGGGTTAGTTTTCCTAACCTGTCCTTTTACTTTTCCTAACAGAACAGAAAATATCAGAGTTTTTAAACAGCTAACTAAGTGACGTGACATTTTGTTCTCTTACAAAATGTTATATAGACTCAGTGATGGCTTATGAATAAATATCCTCATGGATCCTTCATCAAGGGTGTTTACCTACTCCCTTCTGCAGAACAAACACCGACACAGATGCTGAGTGGAGGGGAAAAAATAAAACCAACAGATACCTGGAGACCAAAGTGAACTGCCCTCTGGCTAAACCGTGGCCCCCACGATGGGAACAAGGACTGAACTCAATTATCCATGCTGTAGCTACAGCCTGGTGAATTCCGCGTGGGAATACAATGGTGAGGCTATAATACGCAGCTCTGGAAGCATTCAAATTAATTACAAACAGAGTTGGGTTTGTTGGGAGCAACGTGTCCAAGAATGCCTTTCCACAATTCAGCAAGTTTATAGCTCTTCTGGAGCTTGGCAAGTGTCCCTTTGCTGAGGAGATGCTATCCCCTTCAAAATACGGAAAGTCCCTGTGTGAATCAAAAATGACATCTGCATGGAAACCCAGAGATGTTTCCACCAAGACTGAGCCTTCCAGACCTGGCCTTAAAAAGGCAGCGGAGAATCCTTTGAAGAGACAGAGCTGGCCATGGAACTCAGCCTTAATCGCTGCCACAGGGTGCACTACAGTGTGGCGGACCCATAAATGACGGTGATAATATGAGCTGTCATCGCGTGAGTGCTTGTTCCTGCACAGAAGTACAATGCATGGTAATCATGATCTCGGGCGTCCTTCCACAAGAGTCGTCATCACTCCCACTGTACTGATGTAAACCTGAAGTCTCTCCAGGTCACCTACTCAAGGTCACCTGCCCATGTAGGGGCCAGGTTTACTCCAGAACCGAAACTCTTTTGACTCTTCATGCTTCCCAACAGTCAGTCCCAACACCTGGCCAAAGCTGAACAGTCAATGAGACCCAGTCACACCTGGACCCAGGACCCAGGACGCAGGAGCGCCTGGTCCCACAGCCAAGACAATGTGCTGACCACCCTCAGCTTCCCCTTAGCAAGTGGCGCCAGCAATAACGCACCAGTCCAGCCCCGGGTCTCAACAAGTCTGAGAAGGAAGGACACGTAGAGCTTCTCCAGGAAACAGTCCAAGGCAGTGCTGATGATGAAATGCCACAGAGGGAAAGCGGATGTGCGACCAACCAGCGGGCGCTGAGGTTTGGTGACCTGTTATATGAGACACAGGCCGTGGGAGGCAGGACCCGAGGGAACATTCTCTCACATTAGAGGCTCTGATGGCCAAAGTCATGGAGGGATGACAGGGCAGCAGAGACCTAGGGTTTTCCGTGAGTAACTTCCTAATGAAAGAAGCTTTATTTAACCTGGGTATGGTGGTACACACTCGTAATCCCAGCACTCTGGGAGGCTGAGGCACAAGGATCAGAAGTTCAGGCCCATGGGCAACATAACACATTCATGAGACTTTGTCTCTAAATAAAAATTAAAAGCAGGGCAAGAAAGTAGCTCAGTGCAAAGGCCCTGGCTTCAGTCTTCAGTGCCACAAAACAAAAAAAGGAAAGAAAAAAAAGGCTCTATTTCATATTTTCTTCCCATTAAAGGTGAAGATATTGTATTCATTGTTTTTTTTTATAAAGCCAAAATTCTGTGGCTGAAAATATTTGGAGACTAGGCTTTAATATTTCATAAGGATAAGGTCTACAGTTTAGGTTATGGTTAAGGCTATGGTCTATGAGCTTTTTACTTATTTTTTATCATTTTAGTGAAAGCCAATGTGACAGACAATTGCAAAATCTTCCCCAGTTCATTCATCCCTTGCAATCATATTTTTCTGATTCTCTTACTCCTTAGTGGTGCCATGCCCTCAAACCAAGGCCAACCTTGTGATTTGACTTTGCCATGAGAACCAGTGGGAGCGGTGCTGTGGCCTTTGTCAGCCTAGGCTTTGAGAGGCCTCGTGAATATCCAACCCCTACCTCCACTCAGCTGGTCGCTGGGAGATGAGAGACAAGTCCTAGCCAACAGCCAGCCAACCTCAAGATGCATGAGGCTGTCCTGGTCCAGTCATTCCCCAGATGATCACAGACACATGAACAATCTCAGATGACATCAGCTCAGCCAGTCCCAGATCAGCATAACCCCCTAGCTGACCCACAGACCTGCAAGTCAATGTTTATTGTTTGAAGCAACTGCATTTAAGGATGATTTGTTACACAGCTTCAGCTAACAGATACAATAAGGTCCCCAATGCATGAACAGAGAGTGTTTCCCCAAGAGACACTCACACGGAAAGAGCTTATTCTCCTAGTATAGATTTTATGAGCAAGAGCTCATTCTCCTGGCATAGTCTTTATTTAGCAAAACACACTATTTTAAGAACAATAATTTATGGATTTTTCAATATGTGTGAGGTGCTAGGATAAGCACTTTTGTTCCATTTTCTTATTTAATCCTGAAAGTCATGTTATCTCAGTAGCCACACACAAAGACTGAAACTTCATATCCTCACATTAAAGATGAGGAAACAGACTCAGAGGACCCAAGTGAACCTGATAAGTTGTAGGTCCAGGTTCACTCATCTAGGAAGTTCTGACTCTGTGACTAATTAACTACACTGTTCTGGGTTAAAGAGTTCCATTGTGGTTACAAAGCAAGTCCATACACATTTTAGTTTCTTAAGGGCTAAGCCTTGCCAGTGTCCCCCAGGCCAGAGGAGGATAGCACAGGCTAATCTAATCCTGCCCCCTGTGCCAACAGAAAGGACTTTCTCCTCGCACAAAAGTCAAAAGAAGAGTCTGCGGTCAGGGTCAGAAAGCTTATTCTATACAGGGGCAGAAAGTAAATAATTTAGGTTTTGCAGGCCACACAGTCTTGAATGTACTATTCTACCACAAAACCAGTCATGGACACACATAAATCAATGGGTGTGACTGTGTCCCATAAAATTTCATTTACAAAACAGACAGTTTTCCCAGCCCTTGCCTAATGGATGGAACCAGGGGAGGAGAAGTATACTGTAATGTTAATGCCCTTACTCCCTGGAGCTAGGAAACAACAATAAACTGTCCATTAAATGTCTTACATATAAATGATATCTGAATCACCTAGACATTTTTATAAAGTGACAAAGATGACCAATTGTTTCTTTGTGAACAGACTCATCTTGGCTAACTGGCATTAAATGCCAGGAATGCAGTGTTAAGAAGGACCCAGAGGCTATATCTTGGGTCCACAAGAAAGAGCACTGTGATTGATTAGCAATGTCTGCCTTGATGGAGGGATGGGAGATATAAGCCATGAGGTCAGTCAGATGTCCCACACATTTGTCACTTACATATGTTCTACACTATCACTGCTCCTTTTCAACAATGATAATTAGGCTACTTTTTGGAAACAGGTGTAAATAAGCTTCCAAATGCCCTTAACCTAATGACCCGACTGACATCTTCAGTCATATTGTCCCCCACTAATTCTTTCAGTAATAGGCATCAAACCAAATGAGTAATTTCAATGACTCCCTTGCAGCTATATTTACCTGAGCAGTCTTTACTAGGGCCAAGTCAAGCACCTGGGCAGCCCTCCAGGCAGGTATTCCCCACTAATTAAGACTCTAGTAATTGCTCTTTCCTGTGTGCAGAAGAGGATAGTGAACATGGGGGTTTCTTACATGGTGATTCACTCCCCACTGTCTACTGCTGGGCACAGAGAGGCCCATCTACCAGACAGAGAGGCTGAAAACCTATCTGGCTGACATGCAAAGATGGATGATTTAGGGGGCAGCGAAAATATGTCCTTAGACACTACTCACTCTGTTCTAGTCCTCTTAATACCCAAGTTTGAGACAATGAGACACCAATGAGTTCATTTTCTAACATTCCATTAGACCTGTACTGTCCGTGACAATAGCTACTAACCACATGCAGTCATTTAATTTAAAATTAATTCAAATTAAAAAGTCCTCAGTCATATTAGTCCTATTTCAGGTTGTGTGACTATACAGTGCAGACAGAGAACACTTCCGGCATCACAGGAGCTCTTCCTGGGAAGAGGCTGTCTTGCTCTGTGCCTGTCTCTGGGCACTGCACAGCTACCCCGGGAGAGGCTGTCTCCTACTAATGCTCTAACTCTGCCCGACTGCTTGGGTTTTGGCAGGAGGGCCAGTCAGCCCACATACTGACATGACTGGGTGAGCAGTGCCAACAAACACTCCAAGAGGCAGGTCCAACAAATGACAGAATCGTGGGTAAGGAGCCTTCACTGGGTTAACCAAGGTCGCCTCTGGAGGAACCCAACTGAGACACTTAACTGCATCAGTAGTTCCTAAATCCTAAGACACTCACATTTACCTTGGCACTGAATCTGGGTGTTTGAAAACTAGCTAATTTCACAGGTGAAAAAGATGATCATTTATGGAATTAGTGAGATGTCAGAAAAAAAGTCATTTTTTTACATTGTACATATATTTTTTGTACTTCTATGTGCTTCTGAGTGCTCTTTTATTACTGTTTTTATTACATTGATATTTCTCTGTCTCATCACTCACTGACTCACCAAATCTATTTTTAAAGCATTTTAACTGTTTCCAAAAATCAGACAGGTCGTGGTGGCACATACCTGTAATCCAGGCACTCAGGAGGCTGAGGCAGGAAGACTGTGGTGAGTTCAAGGCCAGTTTGAATTGCAAAGTGACACTCTGTCTCGAAAAACAAAACAAAGCAACAGAAAGAAAATGGGACAATTCTCCAGGACCATCTGGCCGTGATGGACAACACCAAAGAGAGGACATCACTGGTTGTGGACGCTGCTCCCACAGTCTGATGCTCAGAGCCTTCCAGCCATTAACAAGTCATTAGAATAAGTGGACCAGCTAGACATGGCGGTGCACATCTGTAATCCCAGCACTTGGGAGGCTGGGACAGGAGGACTGCCACAAGTTTGAGGCCAGTCTGGACTACAGAACGAGACCTCACCACCAAAAACAAGAACAAAAGAATAAATGGACCATAGCCATGGGGACAATGCCCATTCATCTGTATGTTTCATTTCCTGTGACTTCTAAATTTGATTATTTCATGGTCAAACCTGCCTGCCCATTTCTCTTTTACTGCCTTCTTCTTCCTAACAGACTTACTCAGATATGAGTCCTATCTGTGAATTCAATAGTTGAAGGTGTGCGGTTTAATGCTTCTGTGTATCTAGGGTTGCACAACCATCCCATTTGCTGTCTTTTACAATACAAGGCAGCGTGATCTCACACCTCGTTCCGGCCCAAGAACCTGTGGCCAAACTCAGAAATCAAGTCACGTGCACTGGATGATAAACCACTGTTGCTGAGGACTGACAAAAGAATAAGCAACAGTGATATTAATGTTGCTTCCTTCCTTTCCATTTTTTAAAATTACCACGTTTAATCATGTTCACCTATTTACATTGCAAAAAATTATGAGCAAGACTGGACTCATCAGTAAATTCTTTTTGCAACGAAATGCAAATTCCCACACAAAAATGTGCCCTTCTTAAAAATTCCATTCCTCCCTGGTTCTCTGATCCTTATGGGTGCTACAAATGACTGGTGAAACAATTCTCTCCTCTTCCCACACTGTCCTTTGCAACAAACTGAATCCTCCACGGTCCCCTAAACCCCTCACATGTGGTGAGGCCACGTAAGCCCTCGTGCAAATCTGCTCCACGGGCCCAAATGTGGCCACCCTGGTGGTGGTAGAGGGATGTGTTGGAGCAGGAAGCCACCAGACCAGGGGGAAGGCAAAAGGACACCACCCTTTGTAACCCACCACATACTTCGTAGTCACCACTGAAAGTCTTTCTAGAGACACCATCTGTCCGTTCCCCAGGCCACACACACACACACACACACACACACACACACACACACACACACTCTCACACCGAAGTTGAAAAGGGTTGGCGCTTGCTGCCCTTGGAAGTATGCTTCCCCGGTCCTCGCTTTGTCTGGCAGGACAGAGCACCAACAAAACATGTGCCACTAGCCACCAGCCCCTTCTGCTGGCTGAAGAAATCCCTCAGAACATCTCACGCCAGGGAAACAAGAAACCAGAAGGCTGTTGAGAGTGCAGTCCCTGAACTGTCCGGACTCAAGTTCTACAAGGATGGCTGGTGCCACAGGCTAGAAGCGGAGCAGGAACCTCTAGCAGGCAGGGCGACTGCAGCCTTTGCTTCCTGTAACGCAGTCTGCGCAGCACCAGAGCATTGATGGGGCCAATGACACTTCTCTTACTTTAGGCGCTCCCGGAGACCTGGGGTTATTTTCTCCCTGTGGAACTGAGCGTATCCAGTCATAGTCTGGGTTCTACTTATTCTTCCCCAACACTCAGGCCTAAAAGTAGCTCAATAATGAAAAAAAATCATTGGAGAGATGCATTTTTGTCATTCTTGGCATGTGTCAAAGTAATGTTAGAAAAAGAAATCTGGTCAGTTTTTCGAGTTGCTGAGAGGCGCTGACTGACTGCACTGAAGATACGTTGTGGTATAAAAAAATAATGACGAGCTGGTTTGCTTGAGTCACCCTGACTCTACAGATGCTGGCACCCAGAGGAGGAGTCACAGTGAGAGCCGCCTGCTCCGGAGGTGATGACCCGGACCTCAGGCCACAGTGCGGCTTCCTTCCTGCTGGGGCCCTGTGATTCGACTCCACCCGATAACCAGGCGATCTTCATAAACGTGAACTTGTCACTGTCGCTTCCTCCTGCCAACCCCCCTTTGGCTCCCTCTCCTACTCAGAGTAAAACCCAAACCCCTTACTGACAGGACCTGGATGGTCCAGCCCTCCCCAAGAGTCCAGTCTCTCTCCCTCCTCACCCAGCCCCTGTCACAGTGCCCCTCTCTGTTCCTCAGGCATGTCCTATCTGCCCCAAATGGGGGCTTTTGCCGGCACTGGTCCCCAGGCTGGAATGTTTTACCCGGATGACACAGGACCGGCTCTTCCCTGCACCAGGTTTCTGTCCCATGGCCCAATCCGAAGGAACTGTCCCGCTGACCCCATCGCCACCTCTCACCTCAACCCTCTTTTCTGTGGCACTGACCGCCACAGGACGCTTAGCTGCTCTTTGTTGACCCCCATATTCTGCCACCTACCCCCTGAATGGAAGCTTCACAAGAAGGGCATGTCTGTGTGGCTCAGATGAGGCTGATACTCACTCACTAAACCCTGCAGGAGCAGGGAAATCCATCCACTAGTGAACAAAAGGGCTTTTCGAAAACATTCTTTCTGAGCCAGGCATGTGGCACACACCTGTAATTCCAGCACTCGGGAGGCTAAGGCAAGAGGATCACTGTGAGTTCTCCAAACTTACAAAAATACTGAAACAATCATACATGGAATTCCCATACATGCTTCACCCAGATTCACCAACTGTCAATATTCTATCCCATTACTTCATCATTCTGTTTATCCATCTATATAAATTCCAAATATTTATGTCGTTTTTCCTGAGATGTTCTAGAGTGTGGGCATCACATTTCACCCTTAAACACTTCCATGTTTACCTCCTAAGAATAAGGATTTATCTTAAAGAAAAAAAAAAACAAAACACTGCACACTCATCAGTTTTGGTAAGTTTGTCATTGATATGATTCTTTAATCTACCATCCACATTCAAAATTTGACCCAGTTACGTCCATTAGAACATTTTCTTTCCAATTCAGCATCCAGTCAGTAGCTAGCATTCAACTCTGCGTGCTCCAATCTGGAGTAATCCCTCAGCCTTTCTGTCTTGCACGGCAGACGCTTTTGAAGGGTGTGATCCCCGTTCCCATGGGATGCGCTCGCTGGGGTTAGCTGCTGCTTCCCACAGCTTCATGTGTGTCCCCGGCCAGCTCACTGCAGGCAGAAGGTGCCTTCCCTCCTGGGCGTCCCATCTGGAGAACACCAGGACCACAGGCGACGTCAAACTCCATCACGATAATTTTAGTCAAGGGGTTGACAGATGTGCCCACTGCACAGCTACTGTCTCTTGCTTCCTATGAGCCTGCTGTGAGACATTTTAAGACCACTTAGGACCATTTTAACACTCACTTCAGCTGCGCATTGGGTGTCCGGTAACATGGCAGGTCTCCAAGCAGAAACGAGCCAGACTTCACGTATGTCAGATTAGAGGGTCCCTGCATACTGCCAAGGTTAAAATCTTGACCCGGAAATAGCTCAGGTAAGAGGACAGCACTGACTGCGCTTTATTTCGACCGGATGAAGCAAACGGCAAACTCAAGACCAACAAACATGCTTTTAGCCACAATCTAGCTGACTTGGGTCACTTAGCTGTGAAGAGGGAAGAATTATTTCTGGGGATAAAATCTAGAAGAACAGATGCAGTATGTTCCTCACAGAATGACTTCACAACATATCCTACTGCCTGTAAGCCGAACCACAGAGGGTAGTAATACAAAGAAAACAGTACCCAGAAAATAGCCTTCATAACTATTAAACAGAGCGCAACCATGGCCAAGGTGATACAGAAACCACACCCGATTATCCCTGTCAAATGGTTTGTATGAGCCCCATGAACGGATGAACCGGAAGCACAACGCGAGGGGACGTTACTGTGCATTTCTTCCCCAGTGCTGTTTGGATCTATGGATGGGAAGGAAGGCACAAAGATTAAGATCAGTTAATTTAAAAAGCAAAAAAGAAGGCTCTGTAAAGTCAATAAATTCCGGGGAACAAAGACCATCCCATTAGCATACAGACATGCTGTTTTTTCCTCTAACAAGTAAAATACCTTCTTATTCCCACTTTCCTCACAAGCTACTCAGTTGTTTCTCTTCACCCTTTTGTAGCAAAACTTCTGAGAAGAGTGACCTACCGGATCTGTTTCTATTTCGTCTCCTCCTTTCTCTTAGGCCTAGTCCAATCAGGGTTCTGCTTCTACCAGCACCAAGCTGGTTCTCATCCACGTCCCCACAGCCCTGGGGTCACTCGGTATGTCAGCAGCCCATACTCCAGGCTGATTCCCACCTTCCCCAGCACCCAGCTTCTGGGACCACCTCTCCTGCTCCCCATGTCCTCTGCTGGCTTCCTGCAACATCTGGGCACATTCATTCCCATGGGGACTCCTCCAGCTCCTGGCTACAAATCCAAGCTTCCCTCTGTGTCGGCCTCCAGCCCCATCTCCAGTCTTGACCCATCGAGTGACCTCATCATCTTCCTTCTCAACTTGGATGTGTAGAACGTGTCTCGAAGCTAACACCTCCAAAATGGAGCACCTGATCTCCACTCTGCAACACTCGCATCACCGCCCTGTCACCCTCTTCCACGCTGACTCAGGTCGAGCATCCCGGCCCCTGTGGATCTCTCACCAGCATCTGTCCTTTCAGGATGCTGCTACTGTCTTCAGTCTCTACCCAGAATCTGATACCTCCTCACAGTCTTCTTCATGAGCCGCAGCATCGTAAGAGTCTCCTCAATTGCCCACTTGCCGCCAACATTTTATTATCAACTCAATGTTCTGGTTGATCCTGTTCATGAATTTAAATCTGTTCATGTCACTAGTTGGAGAAAGAGGTGGCTCTCCTCTCCAGAAGGAAAGTGACAGGCCTCTACTGGCCTCAGAGACCCTAAGTGACCTGGTCCTTCCATCCTCCTTGGCCTCTCTCCCGTCCTCCTCCCTCACTCCATTCCAGCAACACTGACCCTTGCTACTGTCCCATGGGCACACCAAGAGCGTGCCCTTCCATCTCAGGGCCTGGGCCTATGTCCCCTTTGCCTGACACTCTTCCTCCATCGTCTTCGTGGCTGCTTCCCTCTATTCCTATGACTTTGCTCAAGCATCATCTTCCCAAAGCCTCTACTCTGGTTGAAAAGCACAACCCACTCCACACCCTCCCAAATCCTCTTCCCTCTTCCCCTGCTCATTTCCTCCCCACAGCATCAAGCCCTTTCTAACATCTTTTACGTCCACTTAGGTAAGTTTACTGTTCATCATTTGTCCACCGCCCCCTGCCTGGACGGAAACTCCACGTGGGTGGAGAACACTAAATGGGTGCAACATGGTGGAGGCCCAATAAATACACACTAAATGAATGGACACGTTTCTACACAATCTGTAGGAAAGTGGACAAAACAAAGAGGATGCACATGCAGCAATAAAGGTGTGCACCGTAGAACACACACAGTAGAGGTCCTGAGGCCATGTCAGGGACATCCGATGATACTCTGACAATAGACCAGGGGCAATGGAATCGACACTCATCGAAGCAGGGCAGGCGAGTCCTTAAAGGAGCTCCACCTGGAGCAAATGTAAGAGGACTTCACTCAAGTCCAAGAGGTGTGATGTGTCAAGGTCACCCTGGGACTCTGTAGAGCAGGTTGCTCTTGTTTTTCCAAGCAGAAGCCTGTGCAGGTGACAAACCTTGGTACACACCCATGTCATCTTGGATGCCTCACTCTGGGCTTCTTTATCCAGGGGGACTCATGCATGGGGAGATCAAAGGTATTTCCCTTGGTGGCCTGTCTGAGAACAGGGTGACAAGCTGACCTGCGCCTCAGTTGCTCTCTCTGCCCAGCTCTGGAGTGAGAAGAGACAGAGTCAACACCAACCTTCTCAAAAGCTGGAGAAGCTCAAGGTGGTTCCCTTTATCTCCCATCCCAGCAATCACAAGAGGAGAGAGTTCAGAAATTCTCTTCCCTTACATAGACCATAACAGAGCAAAATTACCCAAGACTGGGCAGCTAATATTCATGAGGTATTCTAAATAAAATCCAGGAAATAAAGGAACGTTAATCAAAATCAGTGTTAGGGAACGGGAAACCTCCAGAAAGGGGCAGGTCATGTCTCCTTCCCAGTGAACAGACTTGCTCAAATGAATCTCCAAACAGTATCTAATTATTGGCAGGCTTTATTCTTCCTAGCTCTCTAAAGAATGCATTTCTACAAAACAAAGGACCAAGCTTTGTTCTGTGTAGAAAAAGGACCTGTGCTGGAAATTCTCTCTGTGCCCCTCCTGGTCCAGTCCCTTGCTCTGCAGCCCTGCAGGCCCTGCCAGGTGGCCCCAGCTCAGCTTGCAAGTGAGTGACAGGAGAAGAAAGCACTGGGGGAGGGGTCCCTCTTCCCCTGGTTTTATCCCAGCCACAGATGCTCCCAAATCCCTGGCATCCACAGCTCACAGTGCGGGGCCCCGTCTTCCTTCCTCTGTTTCTCAGGCACTGTGAATGCTCACTATGGCTCCTCACGAGGCTTCAGCATCTCCTCTTGGGTCCCTCATCCTGCCCATCCATCCTAGCAAATAGCCCCTCCAAGAAACTCCCCACCATCTTTCTGAGCATCCTATCTGCTGCTTTCCAGACCCTGTCCAGACAGAGAACACATGTTCTGAGAACACACTCAGAAAAAACAACATCCCTGCAGCCCTGGTCTCTGCCTCCTCTCCAGGGAGGCCCAGGAGGAGTGGGAGGGGCGCCGGAGAGACCACCGTCAACCCCGAGAACAGGCCGGGGCTGCCTGTCCATCTGTGCAGCACTCAAGGCAGTAGTCTGGATTCCTTCTCTTCATGGGGTGGCCCCACTCTGACCCAAGGCCACCTAAAGTATTTCGGGAATGCAAAAGAATGAGCAGCACAAGCAAGAATGGGATGGTGTCGTCGCAACCGAAAAGCTCTACCTTCCCCTCACCTCCGAGCGCTGTCGTAACAGGAAGCTTCTGTGGCTCCAATGTCAACCTGAGGGCAAAGACTGAAAATGGAAGATACCACGAGGATTAATTTACTCAACAAAAGTTGCAGTCACTTCCCAGGATGGCATGTGTCACTAATCCAGCAAAAGACTGTGTTAAACTCTTTGGGAAAAAAAGTGAGATAATTGGCTCTCCCCATTTCCAGCTGTGTAGCCGCCAGTATTCTACAGACAGAGCCGACGAAAATCTCATCGCTGAGTCAACAAGGTGGTTTTCTACATCTGGAGGTGGGTAAAGATGTCGGAGCATCACAGTCCTGGGGTCAGAGAGGGTGGGGACAGCGCAGTCATGGTTACAGAGCACAGAGAACTCCGGGCTGGACAGGTCCCAGGCGCACTGTGACACCTCTTGGTGTGTCTCAGTCACTTTCTGAACAGCTAAGCATCCCATTCATCAGTTAGAGCGGCAAAAACGCGTCGTGGTATGTGCCAAAGGGGTCATACTCTAGACAGGACAATGTACTTGTGGCCCAATCCGCCTGCAGGTAAGAAAAATATTGAAGTTAAAATGGTTTCAAGTCGATGTGGGTGGACTTTGAGTACCAAGGAAAGTGGCCTACTGGCCAATTTTTCCTTCTCTAATGAGGGGAAAGGACAGTTGAATTTGCCCTCTGCCATCCATTTATAATATCATCCACCACACCAGACAGCCCAGAGATCTCAAATGACTGAAATAAATGGAATTATTTAATGGCTTAAAACAAACATTTTTCATCCTGAAGTGTCCCAGGGCCAGGTCACAGGGGCCACCATACAGGCTCCATACTCATGCCCAGGGACCCTGAGCTCGCATCCTGCTCCAGCCACTGTGCCAGGAGCACCTACGTGTGGCCTCATTTACCCCCAAAAGAGCTTTGACAGGCAGGTGCTCTTGCAAGGAAGCAAGTTCTTAACTCAATAAACATTTTTGAAATGCTGTTGATGGTGTCAGCACTGATAACATCAATTAAATAGTTTGTGCAGCTACAAAAAGTTTTCCTTCTTAAAACCAAGCATGGGAAAGAAGCACTTTTCCAACGAAGGCTAATTCTTCTGCCATCATGGCAAACCAGGAACTCGCTTTTCATTGCCCTTGTGGAAAAGTGTGGTTTCCTACACTACTCCAGACAAAAGAGTCCATAAAATGTGCAAATGGTAGCAAAAGCTCTCCACAGGTCTCAACCTCCCCTGTTAACACCCAGTGAAGCCACAGGATGTGGGATTCCTGGTGGGTGAGCTGGCGGCATAAGCAACCAGACAGCACCAGACTCACGGGGCACTGAGGTCTGACTCTGCAGGCCACTGCTATTCAACAACACAGGGCCTGACTCCACTGAGAAGATCTGAGACTATCTTAAATATAAAAGACATGATAATCATTGACAGAACCAATACCCTGAAGTGAAAGCTTTGGGTCCTAGGAAAATTCTGGAACATTTTCAGGCTGGGGCACCACAAGCCTGTGTCATAAAGCTGCTTGTACCTTCACCCCAGCTAGCACGTTTATAGTTAACCTTGCTCCTGGTCACTGCGCTTATCATAAAGCTCTCGTCTCTACGCTTTGAAAGCTTAAAGAATAAAGAGGATTGTACTTATCCTCACAGGAGAACGTGTTCACCCAAGATGGGATCCTTTCTACGCTAATGTCTTTTTGTCAGCTCCAACTGACAGGAGAGCCCACCCTGGCCAGCCCAGGGAGCAGAGAGTTCATCCCAGCCCCTGCTCTGCTGCATTCCAGGAGCTCTGGCCCACCGGGTCAGCCTGCTGTGTGAATGGCATCCCCCAAGTCTGCCCACTGGATGGATGCAAGCGGACAGTGGGTTTTTAAGAATAATGCTAAATCATTACAAGAAAAATTGCTATCCTCTAACCCAATTTCACAGAACAGGTAGCAGCTGGGTACAGAGAGAAATCCCAGGCCTTTGAAAGTCAAAAATACCTCAGCAGGAAAGATCGTGGTGGGGTGAGATTGGAATGTCTGCTAAGAACATGTCAGCTTGAACAGGCTCTCATGGCCCCAACTGGGACAATCTGAGCTCAAAATGAATAATGACAATAATAGATTATAAAAAAAGAAGAAGAAGAAGGACTCCACGAATCTACAGAGATTCTAAAAAGAAGGGGTCTTTTTAGAGAGGAATGCTAGCGAATGTGAAAGAGACCGAATAGGAATCCACCCCGCTCTGCAAACCCTGATGTAATAAGTGATCCAGTGAGGGTGATCTGTAGGCACTAAAGCTCCTGTGGGATGGAAGGACCAGGAGAGTCGCACAACCCCAAGCAGCAATCCAAAAGTCACACCAGAAGCAGGCGACCAGAGCTGACCAGAGAAGGAAGATGCACCGTGGCTCCTGAGGAGATGCACCAGGAAGGACGCAGGCACCGCGCGCACAGAATTGCTCCAGCCATGTTCAACCTGCACCACTCCAGAGGGACAGCAGCACAGCCAGCCCGGCATCCTCCCAGCCACACAGCCAGACTCCCAGACTCTCCAAGGCTCCGGTGGTGAGGAGAAAATACACAGGCCTCTGTTTCCAAAATGCAATGTGGGAGCCCTGCCTGGAGTCTAGATTTAAAACACAAAACCATCAAAGACTTTTGGGAACAAGTGAGAGATACAGGAAAGGGGGTATAAATTAGATATTACTGACATTAGTTATGATGAGAAATGGAACCGTATTTATTTAACATGTCAGAAGCTGTCCCTTCATGTACACATTTAATTATTATGTGAACACATTTAAAAGTAACAAATTCCTCACAGACTCAAGGAACCAGATAATTTTAAGATGATCTATACTGTTTTCCAAATGATCTAATGACTTAGGGAGAGAAATAGCTTTTCATTTTCTAAGATTTTCTAAGATCGAAGTCTTGTAGCACAGGCTTATTCAAATTTCTTTTTTCTTCTCTTTACATACTTTTAGCATCTTGGTCAGTTCATTCTCTCCTCTGCCCTTTGCCCCCCTTAATGGCCAGCTCAGTGCTTGCATGGTGCACACCAGGGACCTGGTGACTTGGTAATATCCACACGATACACTAGTAATAATGCTTCATACTTCCTGTACTCAGTCTTAACTTGACAGAGAACTCATTTGTATGGTTTTCAAAATTTTGGAGGTAATTTTTTCATTTCTTGAGTATGGTGATGTTACTGAGTATGATGATTCTGTGCTTCTGGATGGGAAAGTGATACCTATGTATGGAGATCACAATAAAGTCTTAAGGGCCAAAGAGTTATGATGTCTACTTCCAAATGATTTTGCCTTCAAAGTAATAAAACTATAAACACAAGCATATGTGTGTGCAATGTAATGTAACACGCATGTATAATATCAAGCAAATGTGATAAGCTTCGGCGTCAGACACTGGCAGAGAGCCAGAAATGACAGTATCAGAAGGGTCAGCCCACCCAAAGCAGAATGGCCGCAGTATGAACCAACGGAAGGACAACATCTGTCCCAGAAGAATGAGCAGATGTCCCAACCCAGGAGCTCTAGAACAGCCATGCAGGAACAATCTCCTAAATGAGGTGGAAATAATCTTTTAGGTTCCACTCAGGCATCTCTCATGTTAATTTCATAATTCGACCTTTATGATGTTAGTAAATTACCATATTTTGATTGAAACAAAAACACACGCACACCACCTCTCCGAACGACAAAGCCTGGCCCGTCTGCACCCAAATGAAACAAAGCCACAGAACAGCTGCAGCGCGAGACACGGGGCATCAGCTCCTTCAGCCCAGATTGTATTTAAGCACATTTGGCTCCAGGTGCAGCCCTGACGTGCCAACAGATTTAAGCAAACATCATTATAGGTGAGCAAGCACGTGGACCCAGCTTTTCTCATCCGTGCTGCGGCTGTGGGAGAGGGAGGCGGGCCCCACAGCGCTCTCCTGGGATCTGCAATAGGACGCTGCTAATCTCCCCCTCAGGTGTGAGCACCCCCAGCCCCGTGATCCACGGGCACAGGTAGGCTGCTACATGCCAATATGGACTTGCCAGCTGCCCAAATACCAAACAGCTCTGCATCACCTGATAAACACTCCCAGCACCACCTCCTGCGCTCCCCTGCCTCCAGGCACCCCCAGCACCACCTCCCCGCAACCCCCCACTACAGAAGCCAGTATCTCCATCTTTCTAACTTGTAGATGCTTATGCTCTGCCACTGTGAAATGCTGTAAACACCACTCTGCCTCTTGCCTCCCATCCTTCCAGGGCGAGGAGGCTACTTTACCCACCTCTAGACAGAGCCACACACGCAGGAGGTACCAGCTCAGTGCATTCGAAAGCAGACATCAAGGAAGGGAGGAGCCTGTGCTACCGAGGCTGTCTGCGCAGGTCCACGAGATGTAGGGCATCAAACCTCGAGGCCACGCCCGAGTTTCAAGGGCAGGACCTGTGAACAGCAAGAGGCCTGAAGCACCGGTTTATTTATAAAGCAATTCTGCTGGAAAGTGCTTACTTGAGATACACTTTTAAAATAACAAACACACATGTGCGTGTAGCAAAGAATTAAGCCAGCCCAATCCTTCCTGGCGTTTCCCACTAAGTGCTCACGGGGCAGCAGAATCCACAGTTCTTCGGGACTCACTTTGGTCTTCTATTTCTACTTCCCTGAAGGAAGTTGATCCTCTTGAAAACTAATTGTACTATCTAGAGTAGGAAAAGGCAAAAATACGCAGCAAACACATGATCAGGGAGAAGGAAGTGGGTGTTCTGGCACTTGGCACAAGGGAGCTCTTATACCCCTAAAAAAGGTGAAAGAACTATGCAGAAGGAAAGCACCTTCTCTTAAGGAGAAAACCCACATTTAGACTGCCATTCTGCACGGAACTGGACAGATACTTCTCTCCCGATGCAGGTGGGCTCTTGCCCTGGGAGTGGGCAGGACGGAGGCTCTGGGGCATGCCCGGCCCACCCACCAGCCTCTCTCCAGGCCTCAAGAGCATCCCTGCACCCAAGTGTCTCAGCTGCATGGGAAGTATGCCCTCCCCAACCCCCTTCCACCTGCAGAACCCTCGGGGGACTCGGGACCCAGCAGACCTGTAGCCTCTAAATGCAGAGGCTCACACGGTGACTCCCACCCTTGATTTCATACCTGCAGCTACTTTCAGAAAACAGGCTGAGAGGAGGGAGGAGTCAACGTGGTGGTCCTGAAAAGGTTGCAGACATCAGTACCGGGCTCCTCGGGAAGAGGCACCTGTGCTCCAGGCGCTGGTCTCACTGATTGTCTCCTCTCCTCAGCATGGCTAATTGCTTCTCCCCCGCTCTACCCTCACCCACCTCCAAAAACGGTGGTTTCAGATCCCAACAAACAGACATGGAGACCAATGCTGGGTGCAAGTAACTGATCTGGGCAGTGAAGACAGGAAGAAGGAACTGAGATGGGGAAAGCTGGCCAGGAAAGTATGTGCAGTCAGGCCGCGGGGCCTCACCTTTTGGGCCAACCCGAAGGGACCATGTAGATGGGCCCCTCCATGGCATCCTCCCTGGAAATGAGCCACAGGTGAGGGCTGCGCTGGGTCCTCGGGTCCCTGGCACTTCCAGCCTGCCACAGGAAGCAGAGTGACTTGGGCCTCCAGAGAAAGCTTTTGGCAAAGGAGGATGGGAGGGAACAGCTAGCACATAGACAGGGAGCTCCAAAGGGGACAGAGGGAGCCGGGGCAGGGCATAGAGGCTGCTGCTTCCCAAAGGCCAAGGATGCAGCTGTGACAGCCCCGGGACACAGATGCCAGAGGTCACCTTTAGGCAAAGGGCTTCAACTTCCCAGGAGAGTGGCTTCCCACTAGCAAGCTGAGTTCAGGCACCCAGAACGGAGACTCTCCATCTAAGAACCGGAAAGTATGTGCACCTATCCACGGCAACTCACAGGAAGAAGGGTGTGCATCATGGAGTCCTTCACATCAGGCAGGTCTGCCATGTGGCTGGTGACCTGGATACCCTTGAGGGTCATGTCACAGGAGTGAGGGGTGGCCTAGGGAGGCGCTGCTTTGCCCTGAGTGCTCTTCTTCCCTTTGCCCCCTCACAGTGGGGCACCGAGGAGTCGTGGTGGAAAGCACACGGAAATGAAAGCCCAGCTTGGTGATAGCAAAGGGACTCGAGAGGATCCAGGCACTCATGAATACACACAACTGCCCCACCCCCAGAAATCAAGGAGATTCGCTTTTTAAAATATTTCAGAGAAGAGACCCCCGATGCCATTCTCATTTCCTCCTCCGTGACTTCCACCTCGCTCCTGGCCTCTACCTGCCCCCACTCCTGTCCAGAGGGCTCAAAATGACTTAGCTTCTGGCTGATTTAAGGCTCCCCATTTCAGAATGTAACCCTAGAATCTCTCAACTGTTGGACATTTTCAAAATTGGAATGTTTTATTTGACTTATGAGCCATTGCTCAGATTAAACACAGAACCCCTGTCCTGTCCAAGCGACCACTCCTCACGTAAGAAGCAGACACTGATGTTTCACAGCCTACTCCCCAATGTGGCTTTAGACAGCTCCCTGCCCTGGCTTCATCTGTAAACCCTGCGGGCTCTGCTCGCCGTCTTTGCCTCTGAGTCTTTACCTCATCCCTAACATGCCACGGCACTGGCTCCATGTCACCTGCACCCCCCATGACCACAGCCACGAGGGAGAAGCTCTGGCACTTGGCAGGAACAGCCCACAGCCCTGGAATTGGGGGGTCCTTCCCAGCCACACAGCCCATGATCCCCAGGGCTGCAGCATGGACCTGGTCTTGCGGAGCATTCCACACCATTCCTACTTAGTGCTCAATGGAAAATTTGTCCCATGAACTCTTCCTGCGCGTCTGAGCAGGGATCTCTGAGACCCGGCCCTGTGACCTGGTCCTAGGCCCACCATACTCCAGTGAACTCATCCTGGGGCTTCTGTGGCCACTGCACACGTCCCCAGCCTGGTGCAAAAGAGCAGTAAACAGGCCCAGTGGGCACGGAGGAAACCAACCTGTCACAGGCGTAGGCTGGAGGATAAGTGGGTCTCAGGTCAGCAACACAAAGGACCCTATCTTTGCAAAAATGACAGAAACGGAGCAGATAACCTCCCAAAGCTGGGACAGAGTGAGGGCACTCCAGAAGCCGGGGACTTGATGGTCAGGACGCTGGCTCAGCGACCCACGAGATCAAAGCAAGCTGTTTCTTCAGCACTTTGACGAGCTGGGGCCTTCAGGGCAGTGCTGGAACACGCAGGTCATGTTTTTAGATGACAGGGTGGAACTCGCAATTCTATACACTGCGGACACTGTGTGTCAATCCCACGTCTGACATGTCCAAGCCTCCTGACCAGCCAGTGCCTCGTGTCCAGACGCGATGGCAGGGCAAGGCCTAGTAGATGCCGAGGTGTGTCATGACGCGCTTCTGCTGACTCCGCCCAGCAGGTGCTGAGGATGACAGCAAGCGGGTGAGGCAGGCTTCAAGAACTTTCCATGGCTGCTCCCCTCCTCCTGCAGCCAAAGGTCACCTGCCTGAGCAAGGGCACTTAAGTGTCCTGAGACCAGGAAAGAGGCTTAGCTTAGAATCGAGCAACCACCACACCTCTGATCCAACCCTCTCCACAAAGCAGCGGCCCAAGGGTGCTTCTGCAAGCTTGGGACCTGACGGTGAAAGCACAGATAAACTTGGAGACACAGACTTTCCAAGGACAAAAGCTGTCATTACCCATCAGTTCCTAGTCCCCAGGCTCTGCAGGTGCAGCAGGGTAAGTGTCCTGAGTGACAGCCTGTGAGTTACATCCAGGAATGTGCACAAGGCATGAGAGTCACTTCCTGCACACAACACCTGAAGTTCCAGGGTTCAGCTTGTGTTTGCGGCATCGCCCTGCCCCTCTACCTCTGCTTTGAAATGCAGCACCTCCTGGTGGGGTGACGTGGGCTGGCGGGACAAGTTTCTAAAGCCCCCGAGGAACTAAACTCATCAGCAAGGCTCTTCCTCATCCTGGCTTGAAGAGGCAGGAGAAAAGGTTCAAGTGCATCACTGCAATCCGAAGGACTCCTCCAGAAGCAGTGGCTCTTACGTGTCCACCTGGATTTGGCAATCACGGCACTGTAGCCTCGGTTCATTTAATGCCTCAGATTCTTGGTTAGATCACAAAATCCAACTTGCTAAGCCCTCTAAGAAAGACAGAGCAGGAGAGGCACATTCAGGCCTTGGGGTTGAAAGAGGCCACTGACCCAGTTCTGCTCAGTTTGGGGCTGGGTTCCAGATTCACGAGGCTCTCTGGTCCTACTCAGTGTCACTCAGGTGTGGAGCCCAGAGAAAGGGGACGAACCAGCCACCCACCTGCTACTTATCCTTGAGAGGCTGGATTCAATCCCAGATCTGAGCGGAGGGGCGGTATCAGCCGTAACACCCTTGTTTCACTCTGTCTCCCTCCACAGAAAGAAGAGTAAGGAAAAGGGTCCAGAGAAAGGGAGGAACAGATGAAAATACCAGAGGACATTTCTATGCGCCCTAATCTTGCCAGTCCAGACAGTACAGTTTTACAAAGTACAGTAAACGGGGACACAGGATGAGAGTGACCCATGTGTGTACGAGCTGAGGCCAGGGAACTTAAGAGGCCAACCCAGAGGACAGTGTGGCAGCCACAGAGCTCTGAGCAACCAGCAAGGCTCACAGCAGCTCTCAGTAAATAAAACACACAGCCACAAGGCCTTCTGTATCACGCTCCTCTGCAACAAAACAAAACAAAACAAAACAAACAAACAAAAATAACAAAGTGGGGGAAAAACCATCAGAGAGAGCCACTTAGCAAGTACCAAAGTGTAAAACACACCATGTTGATGCTGACATGATCGACATGTGCACCTCTGAAGGAACACAGGAGGTGACCAAGAACCAGACTCTGTCCCCTCTCAATGTGCTTTGTTTTGTGTCCAGCATAGTCGGGGGAGATGAGGTGTCAGGGAAGGATTTTAATTTTTATTCAATGATGTTTGGATTTTCTAGGACAACTGCATATTCTAAAGTAACTCTTCTCATTTAGAGAATCAAAGAGATAAATATAAAATCTATGCATTTCTAAGCTATTCTGAGCATCCTTATTCCGAGAGCTGCAGACAGACTCCTGGACCATCCTCTTCCACCCCTGCCCAAACTCCAGGTGATCCGCTGGCAGCACCTCGCACTCAGCAGCCCTTCATGGAAAATGAAGCCCTTCCCCAAGCAGAAGATGGAGGCCTGCCTGTGCTCCTGAAGAACTCTTCCAAGACTGATCTAGGGGATGCCCATCGCTGCTCACAAACATCGGCCCACTAATGAGTTGATCCAGTGCCATGGGGGCTCATATGGTGGGTTTCCTGAGCGCCACTCACTCTCACCCAATACTCCAGCGCTGGAAATAGGAATGGAATGAGAGCAGGAAATGAGTGTGAAATTACTCACTGCTCACGACAGATGAGAGAGGGAACACACAGCTGGACGGTCCTGGTGCACAGATAGGATACAGGCAGCCTCGGGCTCAGGGGCCAACGATGACATCAGCGGGGACTGAACTTCTCTTGTGGAACCCTTATGAAAGATGGATTTTAATGAGCAGAGGAAGTCAGTGCTACAAAATGAGTTCTTTGCTGACCAGGGCAGAAAGAGGAGCGCTAACATGCTGATGTACGAACTGATTTCACAGCCTCCATCGCTGCGAGTGAGGCCCAGGTGAGTTCCAGGTTATTCTCTTCCTGGGCAGTCACTTCTTGACTCAAACACCACCTTTCTTCACCCCACACCGTGCACAAACCCTTCTCGGGGCCCCAGCCACACCTAGCGCACGCACCTTGCGCACAGCGCTTGTCGCTTGTCACTCTGAGTGGAGCCCATGAGCTCCTCACAAGGCTGGAACTGTGTCCTCGCCTGCAGGTGAGTGCCTGGCACTCCAGGGAGTGTGGGCATGTTCGGGATGCCTGCTACAGACTCGTCCTGACCCCCCGCACGTGGCCCCAGAAGGACCCAAAACACAGTGAGAACCAGGGTGGGCCCTGCTGGCTCAGACTGCCGGATACAAGCCTAGAGTTCTGCTGCGGCCCTGCGCTTTGCCCCTGTGGGTCAGCTCCCCACCCGCCCTCCTCACGCGTCTGAACTCAAGTCTGCACACAAGTGAGCAACCAAGACAGAGACCCCAAGGGCCCCAGATTGTGTTTCTCCACTGAAAGAAGGGAAGGAAGGAAGGAGGAGGGAAGGAGAGAGGGAGGAAGGGAAGATTGCGTCCACAGAGAGAAAGAAAAATGAAAGCTTTCAGAGAGCATTCCTCCAGGAAAGCAAATAAACACAATTTAAAATGAGCCCAAAAGAGGCATTTTCCCAGATCAAAGGCATCCTGGCGGTTTGCAGTGCTCATCTCTGACCTTCCCTGGGAAAGCCGAACATGGCTAAAGAGACAGGTAGTGCAAGGAGAGGGGAGCAGCACGGCACTACACCGTGTCTGGAAGGCATGACTCCAGAGCGCTTATGTAACTGGAAGCGGTGAGCAGCACCAGGCTGTGTTTATCCTCTTGCCGCCCGAGCAATTGCGACACAGGCAGCGGCCGGCTCCAGTCACAGCTCTGTGGCTGCAGACACCCACGAGGGCGCCCAGGGCCTGGCAGCCAGTGTCCTCCCAGGTGGCCACAGGTCAGCCCCGGAGCAAGCCTGAGCTTCCAGAGAGCCGGCCCAGACAGCGAGGAGTGTGCGCAGGGAATTCCTGTCCTGAAACCTGGCTCCCCACTCAGCCTCTCCCCCAGATTGATTTTTATTTCCTACACCATATTTAAAGATGGAAGAGAGTTAATATTACTGAGTACACAGTAGCCCAGAACTTCTCCAAGTCGGGTGTGCACACAGTCAACACGTGAGGTTCACATTCAGCTCTGGTGGATCCGATCAAGGGCAGCCAGGGCCTCCACTGGGACAATAAGGACGATGCCCCCAGTCCTTGGGCCACACTCTGACTAGGAAGAATATGGCAGGAGCAGGCTGGATGGGAAGAAAGAAAACGAGAAACTGAAAATGGGTGATTAGGGTCAAAACACCTAGGTGAGGCTGCTGGAAGGTGGCGCCAGCTCCTTCACAAGCACCCAGGTCAGTGCTTCCTCCACGCTGCCTGCAGGGTCAGGCCTGGCTCTGCCCACCACAAAGTGTGGAGCCAAATGAAAGTCTCTTCAGTCTGTGCTGGACTCTCCCATGATGTACGGTCAGGACTGAGGAGGGAGGACACTGGTAATTGAGTGCGATGTTCTGTCAGCCTGATCTCGTCTGATGCCTCAAAGTCGTTCCCAGGGCCACATCGTGTACGGGGTACAGGCAGGAAGACTGGCTCTCCTAGGGGACAGGAGGGCCCCTTGTCTCGACACCATGATTCTGCATCTGCATATGCACAGCTAAGAGGCACTCTCTCAAATTAACCCTGCAGGTAGAGCAGGCCTCGATGAGAAGTCCCACGTTTAGAAAACTTGACCAAGTTCTGCAGCTGGGACCCAGGACGGCTCAGATTCCAAGTCTGGTCTGACCAAACTTGCCATCCTTCTGTGTTATCTACTCTCACGATGGCTCTTTAGAGGACCACAAGGTGCGAGCATTTTAAAGGCAGACCTGGGAAGCAGCAGAAGGGACGGCAGGCTCAGTGGCAACAGAAAAGGAGGCCCAATCTGGATGATAAGATGGTACAATAACACATGTCCTCAAAAAAGCCACAGCTTAATTTATCCCAAGAAAGTCAAATGCACATGCAGTGTGCTGTGAGTGAGAAGGGCAGAACTTATAGAAGTCACTTGAGAAAGATCTCAATCAAGGATTTATCGCTCTTTTTTAAATGGTCTGGCATTTGAAGAGATGTTTCATTTCATTCATTCAGCCACATTCAACAAACATTTGTTGAGTTCCTAGATGCGCATGGAATCGCACTATCAGCAGCAGCCACTTAGGCGGAAACGATTTCTCCAGGATGCCAGATAAATGAGGTACTTAAGTCATAATGCAGCCTCCTTAACAATGAAATAAAGCCCCTACTGCAACCCTGTTTAGTCTTTCTCCATCCCGAGTTGCAAATGACACAGTTGATTTCAGGCACTTTAATAAAAAATAGCTCAATAAAGGTTTGCAGAGTGCATCAAATGTAAACTCTATCTTCTAAATCCTTAGCCAAATACACAGCAAATGGACAGGCGACTTGGCATGATCTGGCTCTCCAACACCCGCTCTTGGAAGACACACAGATGTCACCTCTCCCAGCTTGTGGCCTGGAGACTGACAAGCTCAATTTCTGGACTCACAAAATCCATAACAAAATAAAAGTCTCTTTGGCTTTTTTGCAATTTCATGATAAAAACACTCTGAGTCTAAGCAGGAGTACAATTTCATAAGAGTAATTTGAGCAATACTGACATATGTAGAGTTGAGGAAATTAAAAATCAAGAAGTTGGCCAATCTCTAAAGAGACCTTTTCCTTCCAAATTATTTTTAATTAGTCCATTAGAAAATATAGCAATGAAGCAAAATATGACCACGATGACACTTCTTCCATGTAAACAGTGGTGTGGGTGAGAGGACGATCGATTCACCTGATGCTACCAACCATCCCCTGTTTCCTAATGGACCTCTGTCTATTCTTACAGAGGGACCTCTGTGTCTTATTGACCATTAGGTCAAGTACAGCAAATAAAGATGGTATTTCACTTTCAAAACTTCTTCCTTTCCAGTAAGATCAGGAACAAAAAAAATGCAAGGACAGTAGCCCCCCATCTGAGGGGGCACCTTCCAAGACCCCCATGGATGTCCAAAACCTCAGGTAGTCCCGAATCTCACATATACTCCATTTTTTTATGCACATACATACCTATGGTATAGCTTAATTTATAAATTAGGTACAGTAAGGGATTAACAACAATCACTAACAATAAAATAGAATATGAAATACTGTAACAAAACTTACATAAATGTAGTCCCAGTCTCTCTCTCTCCCCCCCTCTGTCCCTCCCTCCCTCTTTTCCTCTCCAAAATCTCTTATTGTACTGTTGATCTTAGAAACCTTAGCATGAGTTTTTCTTTCTTTAAATTTAGAACTTCCACCTTTTCATTTAAAGGCAGCACTTTACAGCCTCTCTTTGGACTACCTGAATTGCCTGCATCACTCCTCCCAAGCTTTGGAGGCATCACTAAGTCAAAAAAGGGTGACCTGAATACAAGTACTTGAATGCCATTACAGTGACCTTATAACTGAGACTAGCCAAGTGACTAACAGGCAGGTAGCATATACACCGTGGATACACTGGCCAAATGGACAATTCATGTCCAGGGCAGGATGAACACAAACAGCCTGAGATTTCATCATGGTAAAACTTCCACATTGCTTATTTCTAGAATTTTCCATTTGACAATTTTGGATTGTGCTTGATCACGAGTAAGTGACACACAGAGAGGAAAATCATCAAAGAGGGAGACCTACTGTGCCTCTGTGCTGTTAGCTTAAGCTAGCGTTTGCTTGGGCACTACTGGTGTATGGTTGGCTCCTGGGCTCCTGGGGCTCTTAACATGCACCTCTAAAGCTGCACCTGCCAGCACTGAGGGAGATGATTTCTTTCTTTTTTTTTTTTTCCTTTGAGGGAGACAATTTCACAGATCACAACATGGATTTGAAAGCTGTTGGAAGTCTGTGTATGTCTTCCAAAAGTAACACAATTTCAAACAAGCCACACCCACCTGGAAGACATTTCCCCAACTGTGTTGTGCACAATCTCAGATTTCTAAGAGGTTAACAGAAACCAACAGAAAAGAGAAACCATGGGATATTTAAGCTTGTGTGTCTGATTCATTTCACTTAACATTATGGTCTCAAGGTACCCTGATCTTCCTACAAATGACTCAAATTTGTCCTTCTCTATAGCAGAGAAGAGTTCCATTGTGTACAAATACCACATTTTATTTATCCATTCATCTGCTGATGGACATATAAACCACTTCCAAGATGTGGTTATTGTGAGTTGTGCTGCATATGAGAAATCCAAAGTAGGAATAAAAAAACAAAATAAAAGACAGATAATAAAAAAACAGGGAGACAGATATTTTTGCAAATGGGAAGTTGGACCAAGAGGTGGAGGGAAGATGGAGAGAGGGAAAGCAAATGAAAGAGGAAGTAAAAAAAATTAAGATGTGTTATGTACATGTACCAACTCCCTACAATGAATGTACTCAGCATGTGCAGTAAATGTGTCCTAATAAAAATGCAAATTAAAAAAAGAAATTACCAGGAAAGGGTTCTATTACCAGATTAGTTTGGGAAACACAGACAAACAGGTTTCTCCCTACAACTCTAAGGCTTGGAAGAGAGACTGTGATAGCTGTCTCCGAGGGTGCTGTCTGAAAGTTTCCCAAGCACAGTGGACTATGAAAGCCCTGCGCCCAACTTTGTTTCTCCTTACTCCCATTGGCCATGCAGTCTGCACCATGCTGCCTCTGAGTTCAAGCTTGTGTTATTCTTTATTCATTCCAGTGGGATCAATGAGTTCTTGAGCAGAGCCATCCAGAGCCAGGTCTTCACCTACAGAGGTGTGCCCTGCTTCCCCTACTTCTCATTCCATATCCGGAGACCCAGGGATGCTCAGGTTTTGTGTCCTACTGCATCATTCAATCAACAAATAGCCCAGGAGATCCTGGTCTGTGAAGGCATTAATGTAGGCATGCGCGCGCACATGCACACACACACACACACACACACACACACACACACACACGCTCATTCACATATACATACACTCATCAAAGACCTTCCCTTGGGGCTTCCCCACTCACATGCTCTTATGCAAAGAACTTTAGAAATAACACACCCAGTTTTCTTAAATTCTATCTTTTCTCACCTATGCACTCTCTCCATCCGTATGAAGACAGATTTTATGTCTCCCCTTAACAAATAAAACCATTCCCTTTTAGTGCAAGCAGGGTTCTTAAAGATCATCTAATTTATAAATGCTGTCAAAAAAAAAAAACCCTGATTTAAAGGAGGCTGTAATTGATTGAGCGTTTCATGTACACCTGGCACTATTAAATACTAAGCACGATCACAAATATTATCTGACTCACTCTTCATAATAAACTGTGACGTGCCTCATGTCTTCACGCTGAGAAGAGAGAGAGGATGAATGTTCATCTAACTGATTAGTGGAAAGGTTATGGGCTAAATCTATCCTGCAAAATCCCAGATCAATGCAGTTGACAAGGCCAAATGCCTTCTACATTCTCTCCACAATTTTACTCAGAACCCTCCCCCGCCCTAACCAGTCCTCACCAGGGTGGAGAACAGCCAGAGCCTAGAGCAGGTTCAGAGCCCTCGAGTCCACAGAACGCTCAGAAAAAGGGTCCGTGAAGGGTTACTGGGAGCATCTCCACCCATACGGATGCCACGCCGCATGACACGGTGTTTATCCCGACGAGCCGTCCAGCATCAGCACCCAGGTATGGACGCCGGGCAAGCCTGGAACGGAGGAGCAGCAGCAGCAGCCGGCGCAGCACTCGGCATCCACTCTCAGCCTGCGGTGTCACTTCCCGCGAGTCCTTTACCCTGCTGGGGATCCGGTGGCCTCCGTACAAATAACCCAGCTCCTGCAGGCAGGTGAGTGCCGCGCAGATATCCGCAGGTGTGAGAGCCTGGATCTTGGGTGACCCCCACGGGTCCACGTGCTGAAGGCTTGGTCACAGCCCTGTAGCACTGCTGGGAGGTGGTGAGACCTGTAGGAGGCAGAGCCTAGTGGGAGGAAGTGAGGTCACGGTGGGGCATAGCTTGAAGGGAATGTTGGCCCCCTCGCCCCAGGAAAGACTAACAGAATGCCCAGGAAACCAACTCAAGGAAAAATGCATCCTCACACAGAAAGAAAGGTGCCACCCCAAGAAGCCGTACTCCTGTGGGCCTGAGGGAGTATCCTTCCCCAGGGACGTGACAGCCCAGGCCAGGGCTGACCCTCCACAGAGAGCTGCTAACGACCCACACAGCTCTTACAAATATTCTAAGCAGCCAACAGGAAGAGGTAAATTTAGAAACACAACTGTCACTTTGCACTCCATGAGGAAAAGGGAAAAAAAAACCCATCAGGTCTTGAAACTGAGTTGGGGCCAAAATCTCCTGGCCCAAGTTTGCAAGATTACTGAAGCAGCCAGGCATTGAGGGTGCCTGAGAATAAAATAAACTTTTCATCACGACCCTCTCTTTCACAATCCAATCTAAGTATATGGGCATTTTCTCATTTACTTTCTTCCCCTCATAGAATACTGTGCCATTGGCTACAAGATGAAGAAATTTCACATTCATTTTCCTTTAAGAAGAGAAAATACAAAAGTAGATAGCTCAGGACAAACCTTAGCGTGTCTTCACCCTGCACACGTGGGGTCACCAGGAGCACACGGGCAGCCGGCTGGCAGAGAGCACTGAAAAACGCAACAGCCTCTACGGGGCAAGCGGATGTCTGTCACCCAGCAGCGGGGGGAGAAACAGGCACCCCGTCCTCTCCACACTGGCCCCGAAGATGAAGCCCCGAGAAGCCTGCACCCCAGATGCCCCAACTGCCCACGCCACTCGGACACTGAGCAACACTCACAGTTGTGCAGACTATTATTAAATCGTCACCCTGCCGATGGCTGGCGATTGGCACGCCCTGGCGATGTAACAGGTGCACGGAGGACGGCACCCTAGGACACACTGAGGCGCAAGGGCTGACAGGGCTGGAGCTCAAACAACGCAGGGGACAGGACTAGGCGGGATGGCAGACAGGGAAGTAGAAAGAGCTCGGACGTGCTATGTACGTGCACCAGCACCCCAAGAGGAATACAATCACCGTGTACTGCAAGTATGTACCAATATAAATTTTTAAAAATTACACTAAAAATATATATATCATCCAACCTTTATCTCAATTCAGTATATACAACCAACACTTAGGTAGTACTAACAGACATGCCCTTACTGGCAAAAGGAATCTTGGAGTGAAATAAACCTAATACAAAATGCTACCATTCAAAAAATAATCTGAAAAGAAAGAAAGAAGGAAAGAATCCGTGCAAGTGATACATAGGAAATTAGACAGAAGGAAGGAGGTCTTGAAAGCAACCCCACAAGGAAGGAGCACAAGGCTCATTCTTCTGGTTAATGTGTCAACATCACCCACTTTGAGACTTTAACTTTTCTGAGGCAGGGCCTCATTATGTCTCCTAGGGCCACTCACACTCCTCCTGCCTCAGGCTCCCAGGTTGCTGGGATTACAGGCCTGCACAGCCGAATCTGGCTTAGCATGATCTGCCCGGAGAGAGGAGGAAACAGAAACTGGAAAGTTACACCAATTGCGCCAGGCCTGTCAAAGGGAAGCCACAGAGCTGGGTGGCTTCAACACCATTAGGCCAGACTGTGCCTTGATAGGCAAAAAGAAGGTCTTTATTGTCATAGAGGCTAGGCTATCTTTTGATAAATTTGTAAAACTCAGTTAATGTTATTCACAGCCCTGAATTTTAAAGAGAATGGTCGAAATGATCAGTCTCTCTTGATGTTAAGTGTCTTAAACACTTGCTCTATAGGGACGCTATCTATATTCAGCCAAAATGGAGAGAGAAAAGCTGTTAACTCAAAGCAGAAGTGGCCTGGTCTCCCCAGGGCTGGGCAGCTTTGGACCCTCTGACCCAGAAGACCCGTCTCCCATGGCTGCCTGCTGCTTCTGTGAAATGTAATTTCATGGAGAGGAAGGGCGCACGTGTCTCATCCATCACCCGGGAGGCAAGACTGAGAGTTCTGCAGCCGCCAGTGAGAGATCTGGTGCCAGTATTGTTGACCCCCGACGATGACAACAGAGGTGGCCCGGCCCAGGCTGGGAAAACTGACTGAGTCTTCTCTTTCTGGAGGTAAGTGAAGGTGACTTCCTTTGCACAAGACATTACACTCGACTCCAACAACAGTTATTCCCCTCCCTGGAACTCTTAGAAGATAAAGCTATCCTGTATTTCCTTCCATGTCCTGCTCTCTGAAAGGGAGACACCCGTTGAAAGGGAGCAAGACCCCTGGCCCAGATGGAAGGTATGGCTTGTTCTTAGTTGCACCATCGTTCAAAACCATGGCAGCCTGGCTAGAGCATGTACCTCGCAGTCTGAATGTCCTTGCTCAAAAACTTCGGGTGGTGATTACATTAGTCATCCACAGCAACTCACTGAAAACAACCCGTGTGTTTATTACTGGGGCGACAGATAAATAAACGGCAATCGGGCGACATGATGGAATGCTAGACAATTACTAGAATGAATCAGAGTATCTCGAAAATATGCGAGTGGAAAAAACTTGCAGAATATCGATATAGAAAAATAACATCTATTTAAATTTGAAAATACACCCAAAGTATCTATCATTTATGCATACCTATACATGAGGCAAAAATATTAAACACAGCTCAGGTACCTCAAAGAAAGAGAAGAGTTACTTCTAGGGGCAGAAGATCTCAAAAGGAAAGTAAAAAAGAGGCAAAATTGATCTACAGTGTTTTATTTTTCATGAACTGAAAAAGATTAGAAGCAAATACAGGTTGAGCACACCCAGTCTGAAAATCCAAAATCGGAAACTTCTTGAGTGCTGACATGTGGCCAGAAATGGAAACCTCCATACCTGACCTTCGTCCCACGTGCAAAACTATTTAAAATACTGTGTAAAATTGCCCTCAGGCTATGTGTGGAAGAATGGATATGGAACATAGATGAACTTAATATTCAGATTTGGGTCCCATGCCTAAGGTACCTCACTCAATATTTTAAATAATAGAAATTAAAAATAAAAATATTTCAATTTTTTAAAAATCTCAAATGTAGAATACTTATAGTCCCAAGCCCTTAGGATAAGGGGATACTCGGCTTATGTAAAAATGTCCATATTTATTAATTCTTGAGAGTAAATACAATGAAATTTATTATATTCCCCTTTATAATTTGATGGATTTTACTTGTTTCAAAATAAAATGTCAAAAACACCAGTCATCACAGAGAAGTTACAAAGATTCAGTCATTCGATCATCATTCATTCAACAAAGATTTAAAATCAACAGGTATTTGAGATGCTATTAATATGTTCCAGGTAGGACATATTCCCTGGAGATGTACCAGTAAGCAAAACAGCCCCAGTCCAGCCCGCACTGGCTTGTCACCTGCAGGGCAAAGCCCAGCACTTGTACAAATAATGAACCAGCTCAAGATTCCTCTCTGATGGAGCTCAGGGAGAAGCAGGTGCTAGGAAGTAGAGTGGGGTGCTGGGAAGGAGAGAGGGGGTCCTGGGGAGGAGAGAGGGGTGCTAGGAAGGAGAGTGGGGTGCTGGGAAGGAGAGAGGGGTGCTGGGGAAGAGCACTTGGCAAGGCAGGTTTTCACTGCAGCTCTGCCCCACCCCTGCTGGGTGTTCCTGGAATGCCGGACTCGAGGGCACTTGACCAGAATCAAGGAAATACCACAGGTGGAGTACTTGGTCCCGCTTGGCTCCAGGAAGGCACTCGACAAGTGCCTGCCCCTTTGCCTGTCCCTGGAAAGAAGCTATGGCTGGAAGTCCTCGTCCAGGGAGCCAAGTTTGCCTCTGGAGCCGTCCTACCCACAGCTGAGCATGGACTGAATCAGCTCCAACTGCTTCACATGCTGTTCACACAGAGCAGGAGGCTGAGAGCTGAAGAGGAGATGAACATTTGGCCCAGAAGGTAATGGTGACAGCGACAGGGGTCTCCACGCCGTATCACAGCAGGGCCCAGCTGAAAGACTGAAGACAGGGAAGCCCAAACCAGGAAGAACTTACCAGCTGGTCTCCAAAGTGTGCTGTGTGGGAAGCAGGAAGACGTACTTTACTGAGCTCAAAATGACTGAAAGGAAAATCGCTTTGGTTCTTCAGAAAGAAGACAGTTTTAATAACCCCAGTCGCCCAGGGAATAAAGAAGGTGGGGTGTGGGCTGCCCGTCATTGAGGATATTGAAGGACATGACAGAGGAGCGTTTCAAAGGAAATTCAGGCATCACGGGGGCTGCTGGGCCACATCAAAGCTCAAAGTTTCCAACTGTTGGGAGTTTGTGACTCTGACTTGGGCTAAGAGGAAATACAGCAGCTGCAAAGGTGTGCTGTTGCTGCCCGACCTGACCTGGTAATGGCTCATTAATTCTTCAACAGTAGCTTCCATTTTTGGCAAAAACTCTGCAGATTCTCCAAGTTCTTTCACATGCATTTTCGCATTTCTCCCCAAAAGTCAGCAGACAAATGGCAGGTCCATTCCTGGGCTGAACAAGGAGGGGAGAGAGGAGGAAGGCAGAGAAAAGACCCAGGCCGCGCTCCCAGGGCCATGCCCTCCACAGCACCGAAGCACTGGGAAGGACAATGGTGCCACCACTCCCCACCCACGGATGGCTACTTCCGGAGCCCAAGGCTCGGTTGTGGAGGCCATGACTAAAAAGCAAGTTAGGTGAGCAGTGTGGGCCACAGGCCCAGGGCACAGGACAACATGGAAGGCTGTTTTCTGGAGCACAGGACAGGCCTCAGGCCCCAACCCCGTCAGGTCAAAGTAGCTGGAAGCCTGTGTCTGCTTCTAGGTCTCAAACCGCGGCAGCTCGCAGCAGACTCAGCATCAGAGAGAGGTCCTACTTCTTTTTGCTTCCCAGAAGCAAGAGTGAGTGAATCCCTATGTCCAAAGAAGGAAGCAGCCGGTGGGCAGCAGGATGCCAGGTGCCCTGTTGGTCTTGAAGGTTCTTCAGCAGGGTGACGGTGAGTGTACGTGTGCATCCGTCACTACAGCTGCATGACAAACAGCAAGGATCATTACTGTCATTTTCTCCCATGGTTCTGGAAGTGACCCAGCTCATCCAGGCAGCTCCCATTCAGGGTCTTCATGTGGTCACAGTGAGATCTTCCAGGAGGGGTCCTCTCGCATAGGAGGGGTCCTGGGTTAGCAGGCATCAGCGAGTTCCCCCGCTGGGGCTGCTGTCCGGAGCACCTGCCTGGGCCTTTCCCAACGCCTGGGCTTCCTCCAGCATGGCAGCTGGGAACCAAGAGCAAATGTCTGGACAGAAAATCAGATGGAAGCTCTATTGCCTATCAGGGCTCAGCTTTGGGCAGCATGCGATTTCTGCCACATTCTGTCTGTCAGAGGCGAGCCGCACTGAGTGAAGAGAGGAGAACGAAGGCCACGTCCCATTAAGAGAAGGATCGCAACACTGTGGGCTTGATTAGGAACACCACAGAGTCTGATCGTTCCTCTAGAAGCTTCACTCTGTGGCCTCCCGGGGATTCACATATCACATCCCAGCCCAGGAATTTCTCCCATCGTACCAAGCTCTGGACTGAGGAGCATCACCAAGTTACTTGTGTCCCACATTCAAGGGGCTCTGGAAATACAAAATCATAGAGCAGCTGAAGAGCAGGGCTACAGAGTTCCCTGCTTTAAACATATCTGCTCACTCTGAAAGATGGTTTCGTATGAAAATATGAGCTCCGTTTCACACAAGGTAGAGCCCCGCGAGGGATTAGGCAGTTGCCCGAAGCTATGGATCTATTTGCTTTTAACCCCAGAGCAGGAAAAGGCAGCATTTGGCCCCAAGGCACACCCACGCCAGAGACACAGGGCTGCTGTGAGTCCCCAGCTTCCAGCCAGGCTAAATGGAGTCTCTGCACTGCACTCCCTCATGCTCCAGACCCAGACCCCAGCAATACTTCTAGAAATGACTCTTTTACTTCTGTGGATTGCACAATAAGAAGTTCTGCCCCTGGTGAGGGCACCCTTGGGACCAAAGCCTCTATTTTCTCATAGGAGCTGAGGTATGATTTTCTTATTGTTTCCCTTTTTGCAATTTTAACATATTTTGAGCTTCCTTGGGATCCCCAAATGTCAAAAGCATGGGAAGAGGTGGCAAAAGATGAACAAAGAGGGAAGGAACGTTCCCTGGATTTTACAAACACCGCTCTCTCTCCGAGACCTGAGCGGCTGCATCAGGACGGCAGCTGGGCAGTGAAAACTAACCTGCCGGGGTGCGTGTGAGTATCTGACTTGGCCAGGAAAACACACACGTACACACAGGGAGGGGCAGGGTCCTCATGCAGTCTTCTGGGTTAGGATGAGTACTCCAGCCTCCTGGCAGTGTCAGGAAGCAGAAGACGGGGTTAGCCGTGGCTGTGGGGGTCTGACTCCCCTCCCCTCACCCAGCTCTTTGGGGCACACAGGCCCCACTTCCGGTCCCCAGCACCTGCTCTCCATGACCTGAGGGTTATCTCTGGTCACAGCACTGCCCTAGTCACCTCCATGCTGGAAAGGCTGGACTTGCCACACATCACACCTTGGAGCAGCCCCAGGCTAACAACTGACAGGGCTCTCTGCATACAAAGTGTGATCAAAATACAGGGTTGATGTTTAAACTTTAAAAAATTTATTATAGGAAAAGATACATTGCCATGAATTCTCCTCAAAATGCTCCCCTCCTTCAAACACATCCTATCATTCTTGCCACTTTCTGAAGCAGTTCTGGAAGTCAATTTTCGTATCTTTACAAGGCATGATCAAAAATATAGTGAATGCTGTGGCTGAGCACCATCCCACACAAAGGCAGACTCATACAGACATGATGCTTTGTCCTCATTCACCTTATTCACTGGGTCTGGCACTACACAACATTTGGCTCTTCCCCAAAGTCAAAATGATCATGTAAGGTCAGTGTTCTGAATTGATTCAGAACGTCAAGGCAACTGTGACAGCCCAACTAAAGAAACTCATGAAAGAGAACTTCCAGAACTGCTCCAGAAAGTGACATAAATGATGGGTAAGTGCATTTAAAGCAAGAGGGAGGGTTTCGAGGGAGATTAATGGCAATGTGTCTTTTGCTGTAATAATTTTTAAAATTTAAACATTCACTGTGTATGTCAGCTATGCCTTGTAAATAACCCAGCTCCCAGGCACCGTGGTGGGAGGACTTTGAAACTTGTGTTCCCCAAGTATCCAGTGGTTCCCTGGGCAGATCAAGCCCAGCTGCCATAGTGGTACCCAGCTAAGGAGGCATCATGTGTTGGGCACCTCGTCTTCCCTTCCCGGTCTCACTGCTGCACTGCTCCCTACCGTTGTTTCCTGGGATCACTCCCTAAGCACACTAAACTCACCTAAATCCTTGTTCTGGCAGCTGATCCTAGAGGAACCAAAACTAAGTCAAAGTAGTAGACAGATACAGCAATATAGGTATGATCAGTAAGTGTGTGCACTGCTGCACGTATCATGTATGCATCACCAACAACCTACTTAAAATCACCTGAAGGCACTGAAAAATGAGAAGTATCCATGCCAACAAAGGGCTCTTCCGGAACACAGTTTGTTTGGGAAAACAAGGCTCTTAACCTTTGCAAAGATCCCAACACCCACGATACCCACTTTAGTGCAGGGGCCTGGCTTCCTCACTTAGCCAGGCATCCATTCCCAAGTTGAGGTGCTTGAGGCCCTGTCTGGCACTGTGACTGTAATGAGGAGTCTGCTCAGCTGTGGAGGGGGCCGCACAGGCCTCCTGCCCCCCAAAGTAGCTTCCCCAGCAGAGCAGGATGCCTAACCACTTCCTCCACTCCACAGCTCCTGCCCCCTACTATGAAGGCTGGACTTGCCATTACACCTGAAGAGGTGCGAGTGGTTACAGGCCTGAAGGCTCAGCTAGAAGTCTTCTCCCGCCACTCCTTCCCTTCCTGTTACCATGGGATTTCTGAGTCCAGTACATGGTTCTGTTTCGGAGAGGAGCTGGGGAATGGATAATAGGCTTAGGGATACAAGAAAAGTTTTAAGTTTCCACACATCACAGAAGTCTCACTGAAAGATGACCTACAATAAGTATCTAAGAAAAATGGGCAGAATCTACCAGGCATTTCTTCAGAGGATCGCAACCAACACACTAATACTTACCTGGAAGATTTTGTCACCAAAACATGGATGAATCTCAAAAACAGTGCTCTAAGGAGGTTTACGTCAAAGAGCACAGATTGCATGACTTGTGCACAGAAAGTTCTAGAACAAGCATAAACTACTCTATGGTGACAGAAATGAGGTGAGTGGTGGTATGAGGTGAGCTGGGCTGGGACTTTTCTGAGGAAGGACATAAAGGGACTTCCTACGATGAAGGGCTGTCCAACACCTTGACAGGAGCTGGGTACGCAGGCATAATCTTACGTTGGCACTCACTGTGGTACCCTGAAGACGTGCACTTGCACTGTGCATAAATGTACCACAAAAGTTACACAAATGTAACACAAAAGAAGGGGAAACAAACACAAAAATACTGAAAGAGGGTATACTTGTTTCTGCTCTGATTGCTCTGAAGTTCACTAAAATAGGATGGATTAATGGTCAGATACACAGATAAACTGTGATAAAGCAGGCATAACAAAGCCCAAATTATAGAGCCTTGGTGCTGGGTCTACTGGTATTCACAGTAAAATTCTACCTTCCTGTTTGTTTTCAAATGTTCACAATAAAATGCTAGAGTGAGAAAAAAAGGACCTCCTTGAATGGGGAGAGAAAAGAAGCAAATTTTCAAATAAACAGCCCAAGAAATTGTGGCATGGATAGAACAACGATGCTAGATTTATAATGGTGACACTGAGGGATTCCAACCCCAGGGACCACTGAGCAGCGCCACCAGGCACGGAGATGTCTGGTCTGGGCGCCTTCAAGGAAACTTCCTCTTGCGAGCCATACGCACAAAATGATTCTGCAAAGGGGCCAATATCCTGCATGGAAGCAGGGTCCGTGGATAAAAACGGCCAAGAGAGGGCAGAGGTACGGCTGTGCTACTACTACCCTTCCTTTAACCTCAGTATTAAATAACTCAATTAGTACACTGGCCCAAGACTTGGGGTTGAAACCGAGCAGACGGTGGAGACACGCAGAAGGACAAGGGCTTCCACGCCCACAGAACATGGGTCACCTCTCTATGGATGTTTTGACCAAAGTGACAGCCAAAGGGTGGACTTAGAGCTCAGCAGCCACAGAGGCAAAAGGTGCTGCCGGTCTGAATGCTCATGGGGCGCGAAACACTCATGTCCATATCCCAAGCCCCACAGCAGCAGCAGGCAGAGCCAGGTTAAAGAGAACCCAGAGAGCTGCCTCGCCGTCTGCACCATCTGAGCACAGAGAGAGGGTGCCCGCTATCAACAAGGAGAATGGCCCTCACCAGACACCGAACCTGCTCATGCCTTGTGCCTGGACTTCCAGACTCCAGAACTGAGAGCAACGGCCATATTTCTGTTGTACAGTTCCCCGGTCTGTAGCATTTTGTTATAATCACCAGAATAGACCAAAACAAGGGGGGACAGAGTCAAGAACAGAACAAGCCTTGCTTCTCTTCCACCTGCTCATTCGTGACCCTTCAATTCCTCTTCTTCATCTGCTGGTACTAATTCTGCACACCCAACCTTGAACACCTGGTCTAAAGCTCTAAATCCTCACCCTCAGTGATTTTCTACAGATCTTCCCAGAGCAAATCAACGAGATTTCAGCGTAAGAGGAATTCCTGTTATCCAATAAAAATGCATTGGGAGACTTATTTTGGTACTGAAAGGCTGTTCTTGTGACCAGAACAGAAGCTTTGACAATGAAGACTATTTCTCCTTTCCACCCGTACTTGTATGATATTAGTACCTGTCAGCTGCATCTTACTGTCCTCCCGTCCTAGAAAATCCCTGTGCCCTCGAAATCAGAGAGAAGAGTCAACAGCATGAGTAATGATACAACTGCCTAAGCCCGCTCAAGGAGGCACATTAGCCAAGTGCTGAGCCCTTCACACAGGTAGCCCGCCAACTCCGTCTCACCACCATACAGGGAGGAAGGTGAGCCTCTTTGAGGCCAAACACCTGTGCCTGTGCCTGGTGTCGGGGCACAGCGGACGTTGATGCGACCCAGGAGCAAGTTACAGTTGTAAGGCGTGGGCATCCTTTATCTTCAGGCTCCCTTGCAGCCCCCAGGCCATGGGCACTCTGGGCATCCTTTAGCAGCAGAGCTCCAGAAGCTCTGACAAAGCCGGCCTACTCTTGAACCCCTGGCCTTGGCTCCCCAGCCAGAGTGGTCCAGTCTGTCCCAGGTTGCCGCCTGCCATCTTCCTCATCCCAGGGTCACTGACCCCAGTGGTGTGCACCAGGGAGCCCAGGCTGAGCTCCTGGCACAAGGGCCTTGACGGCGATGCATAAGACACTGGGCTGGGCCCAAACCTATTTCATTCTGAATCGGTTTCTAAAAAAGGCTGCTAATCTTCAGTTCAGAGATTTTATTGTTCTATTATAGACATTTCAGCCGAACGGGGAGATCACTCAGGAGTCTCAAAAGCACCCACAGAAGTGCTCTTACATAAATGAGCCCTCTGAGGTGAGGTGCGGGCCCTGTCCTAGGCCTCACCAGCGCTGCCCCCAGGTACGCAAACCAGAGTGGTGGCCATCAGCCTGCTGACCCCAAGGAAGCCCATGACTGAGCCCAGGCCCACTTGGTGGCCGTCTCCGCCCCACCCACCCCCACATCCCCCACAACTCTGTGGAGCCTGGAGAACTTGTAAGAGCCTTTGACGGGGAAAGAGGCTGGACCCAGACTCCTCCCAGGCCCAAGAACCTCACGCTCAGGGACATAGGTGGCCCCAAGGCCCTGCCCTGAGTCCCAGAGGCACCTCGGCCCCTAATTCGGCCAGTTCAGCTTCTGAAGGGGTGGGGAGGAAGCCACTGAAGAAACTGAGTCAGAGGCAAGATCTGCAGATGGAACAAGGCAGGAACATTAACTCCCAGCTGTAACTTAACACAGAGATTTAGAAACACAGCTGTGCTGCAACTCCACCCCGATGTCTCTAAGAGAGCTTAGAAACACAACTCACAGCCCCCAGGGTGGGCCATAAAAGCAAGTAACTATTCACATGGCTTTGAAGGACCTGGAACTGGAACTCATGAGAGGCCTTGGCGAGACAAAGTTGGTATTTTAGATGTGGTGGATGCTCGTGTGCGTGTCTGTGTGTGTGCGCACGCACACACATTTGCTTGTGGAGGGCTGGGAGAAGGGCCCAAGATGGCCTGCAGGCCCAGCTCTCTGTCCCCTACTCAGGAGCGATCAAGGACACAGAGGGGTTACAGGCCATAATTCCGGCCTTGGCTGTTCCCTATCGCCTGGCATCTTAGGCGACTGGGGCTGTGGTAACAGAATGCCACAAGGCAGGTAGTTTCTCCACAACGCAAACATGTCTCTCACAGTACTGGAGGCTGGAAGTCCAGGATCAAGGCATTGGTGGATTCCGTGTCTGTGAGGGACAGAACCCAGGTTCATGGGTGGCACCTTGTCACAGGGTCCTCATTTGGAGAAAGAGGTGAGAATATGTTCTCGGGCTTCTTTTATAAGGGGGATAGTCCCTGTCATTCAGGCTCTACCCTTAAGACTCAGTCCCCTCCTATTTCCTGATACTTCTACCTTGAGGATGAGGATTTCGACACAGGACACCAGGCCAGAGCACCAGGAGGCTTAGAAAGCTCAGAGGCCCGGTTCCCAGTCCCAGAGACAAGTTCTCTTGTCCTGGGGTAGAACCTAGCTTTGGACCCTGCCCGGGTACATCCCATGAGCTGAGCCTGGGGCCTCACACTTGACAAGGCCCCAGAGGACCTGCAAAATCCCAGATATCGGGGCCTCTTCTGGAGGCTCTGACCAGCAGTTTGCAGACGTGACCAGGAATGGGCATTGCTGACAAGTCCAGGGGCTGAAGCTGCTGGTCCTGCAATCCCTGAGGCCACGTAAGGGCAGAGATGTCCTCCTGGAGGCCCAGATTTCCAGACAAGACTTAAAGGGTGACCACACATCCCAAAAAGGTGAAGGGAGGCAGCCTAAACTTGGGGCAAAAGGGGATGCAGTGTCCTAGTCCTTGCTCTAGTGCCAGCCCACAGTGAGCCATGAGGGACATGGCCTGGCATTTGCTCCTTGACCAAAAGAGAGACATGGCCATCATGGACACAGGCAATGTGGGTCCAACCAAGGGGCATGGGGCCAGGAAGCAGCTTCCCTGGGACAGCCCCATGGTGGAGGTCCCCAGCCACCACACTCCATACCCACAGCTGCTCTGTTGTCTGGTGGTGATGCAGGAAAGCTCCGGAGAGACTGTCCACATATGGCATGGGCTGGTACAGCAGCAGCCAGCCCTATAATGAAGCTCCACGCTCTGACTCAAGAAAGAAGCAATTCCAGGCGTCCTGAATATTGAACAAGTGGTCTGTACCCGAGATGATCTGCAACAAGGGTGTAGCCCACAACACTGGTGCCTAATTTTGGGGGGTGGAAATTTGAAACAGACTCCCAAAACACAGAGAGAGAAGTGTGGAAGGCTTTCAACTGTGTGTTAGGTGGAGGAGGCAGGGAGGGGAGGGCACCTGTATCACAGCCTCCTACCCAGGGTGATATCAGAAATACTCAAAACAGCAACAGCACTATCTGAACAAAGGATCCAGGACAGCAGAGTGGAAGTTGGGGAAGTAATTACTGCCTCAACTTCCCCTCCGGGCCACATAAAGCTCCAGTCCCAGCAGTCAGAGCAAGTCATCATAGTAAACACTTTCATGAAGGGCCACAGAGTGTATTTTACACTTCGCAGGCCCTGTGGTTGGTGCTGGAATTACTCATCTCTGCCTTCTAGACAAAGAAAAGCCATAAATGACCCAAACAGGGATGTGAGTGGCTGTGTTTCAATAAAACTTTACTTACACACACAGTCAGCAAGCCAGTTTAGCCAAGAGCTCTGGTTAGTTGAGCCCTGGCTTGAAGGAGAGGATCTGGAAGTAACTAGATGCGTTAAGTCCTACGCTTCTGTTCACATTTATGGCTCTGGATTTTCAATTCTTTAACTCAACTTGTTTCAGTCTCAGTCTAAATTATCTATCAGTTGGGCATCATAACACAGTCATTCCTAGCCTTGAGGTATTAGTTCCAAGGGCTGACCTGTTCCAGTAAGCTAATGAACATGAAATCGAAATACTTTGAAAGGTCTGAAGCACTTTGGAAACAGACCACACAAGGTCTGCATCAGAAGGCAGGGCTTATCATCCTTTACCTGGGTTTCAGGAAAATTCTGGGCACCATGCGTCAGACTAGACTACCTGAGTTGTTGAAGAACAGAAGTTTTAATTTTTTTTTAAATGCCTCAGTGAAAAAGTCCTAAAGGCAGGTCAAAGCTACAAGTGAATAGTGTCTGGCCCTTTCCTCCCAGGGCCTGAGACTTTAAAACTCTTCGTTAGTAGGATGAAGAAAATCTTCCTGTATTTCATCCTGTCTGCCTACACAGTGGCCTCTGGGGCCAGCGAACCTCATTAGTCAGAATCCTCCCGGTTAATACTTCTGTCTCCTTTGCTCCACTCAAAGTAAGAATGTAGCATTGCTGCTGACGTGCCAAAAATAACTTAGTGATCCTTAAAAGCATCTCCATAATCCTGCCTGAAGCAATGTGCCTGCAGAGGGGTGGAGTTCCTGGAAACGCCCCTATCTGTCTACCACCTACTGCATTTCTGGTAATGAAGATAAATCAGCTCCCCACAATGACTGAAGATCCCGCTATGTTACAAGCCTGCTTCACTTACAGATAACTGCATACCTGTGAGGAAGCACCTTACTCTGCACCTCACAGAAGGCACAAATGAGGGTCAAGGAATTCAGGAAATTCTCTTGACTTATATAGGCTGAATGTGTTGAAACTGGGACTCAGAATCTACTCTAGAACTCATACTCCTTCCACAGCATTGCCAATGATGCCATTGTTAAAAAAACATTCAGTACTTCCTCTAAAATACTTGTATTTCCAGAGAAAAGATGCAATTTGCAAAAGGGCAAAACTGGGACAATTTCTGCCTCCCTGGTCACCCTCCCAAGGTGAACAGACAATCAAATTGTGTCACCCTGACCAGGTGAGAATCATGATGATTAAGTCAAAAGCTAAAGCAAGACTGGAAGACATAAGTTTGAGTTATGATTTTTCTATAATGTGAGTACATTGCCTTTGTAATAAGATAAGCATACAAGAAAGTTAAAAGATTTGTTTTTTAAAAAAGCAAGTTTGGGGAGATTAATCTAGCATAAAGTACCTAGCTATTCAACAAACTTGTTTTCTGTTTTTTTTTCTTAATGCATTGCTGATGTATGTATCCCAGCCTCCCTTGCAGTTAGAGGTCATGTGACTAAGCTCTGGCCAATGGGATGAGAGCAGAAATGAGCTTGTACCCTACAAAACACTTCCATGCACAATCCTCTCTGTTCTTTCTTCTCAGTGCAAAAAAACACAGTGTCTTGGAAGCCGAGTCTGAGGATGGGAAAACCCAAAGATGAAACGATCGGGAGTCCATGGACCACTTCCTGCAACAGGGCTGACCACAGACCAGAATCCTACATGAGAACAAAAGTAACTTGTCGCATGTGAAACCACCAAATCTGTTACAGCAGCTCTTATTACCCTATCTAACTAATTCAGTTAAAAGTCTGATACAAATTAAAAAGCAGATCATATTAGTTTCTAATTTGTTCCACTTAAGAATGTCCACAGCTATTATTTGAATCATTAAGAAAATTACAACTGCAGAGAAAAGTTGGTCCAAGTTATGTGAACTGGTAAAATGAAGTGTGGATTTTAAGACTTTAAACCTAGTTCTTTCCTGGACTCAAACCCAGTAAGAATCACACTGAGATGACAGCAATTTGTCATTCCTAGTATTTTAGATACATTTGCTTAAAAAAAATGATTCATGTTAATGTCACTTGTTCCTTTTCATTCTTGCCATGTAACTACTAAGAACTCTAAAATTACATTTGTAGTCCACATTATTTCTATTGGAAAGTGCTATTTCAGATGATACAATGATTGCATATCAGATTTTCTGCTGTTATTCACATGTATCGCATATCTACCATGTGGAAGCTGGGAGGCCCTACTTTGCTTCTGACAAGTCCCTTGATCTTGGACAGGTTGTGGATCCCCTTAGGGCCTTGATTTTTTCCATATAAAAGGTGAGAAATCTGGGCCTTTCGGACTTTGTACACTGCTCATGCCTGGCCCTGTTTAAACCAGCCAATTCCAATGTCACCTTGTTCATGGCCAGCACCTTGAACAGATTTCTCCACTGGTCCATCTATGCCTGGCTTCTTGTTTGAGGCCGTCCTCACTACTTGAATCTACCCTCATGCTGCTTCTCTCTCAGGGACCTTTAGCTGCCTTTCTGTCATGATTTATGCTTCACTCTGAGACTGTGTGGTTTCTGGCCATTCCTATGATCACTTGATCTGAGAATGCTCTCGGCATGTCCCCACAGAGCCATCACCCTGTTGGTCTCACCTTAGTCCTGCAACGCAGCCTCAGGTGTCTTCTCTCCTTCAGAGGCTCTGACCAACAAAGCCAGATGGTCAGAGCTAGGCAACCCTCTATCTACAGAGTCTCAGGAGCCTACACGAAGGGCCATCATTTTAAACAGCTTCCTTCTTCCAAAGTTTATTCAAAAGAGGCACTCTGGAGAAGCTCATTTCCTTAAAATATCAAAGAACTGAAAACCAAAAAATGATAGATCTTCCTGGAGACACACTACATGGTGTTTAAATAAAACTGTACAGTGTACACAGAAATATCACAAAGAATTCCTTTCTGCAGCAGTTGCCCACCACCCTCAATATTACATTTAGCTAACTTAATTTTCCATGGATTCAATTTATTCAAAGTTAAATTTCTCTTAATAGGTCATCTGAGTAAACAATTTCAAGTGTTATTTGCCAAAAAAACAATATGTTTCCAGGCTTCAGATGAAATCGCCAGTGTCAGGCTAAGAAAACAACCTGAAAAATTCGCAGAGAGCTGGAACAACTGCAGAAAAAAGCTGGAGCCTGGAGGTCAGTCTTTTTCACGCGGTTCTGGAGATTAAAAAAAAAAAAATCACAAATTTCCACTAAAACAAGGCCTTTGTAGGGCACAGGAAAAATGCCAGTTTTTTTTTTAATCCAAAATGCATAAAGCAGTATATCCTCCAAGTGGCAGCTGCCATAAAAGCATCTGCCATCCCAGAGTGGTGACACTAATCACAGCCAGCACTGCCATTTTATGTCCCCACCCCGGGTAGCCCCAGCCCACACACGGGGTGCTCTGGGCTCTTGGACTTCAGGAAATGGGTAGCGAGAGCAGAAGAAGGCTTGAGGTATGGCATCAAATTGCAAAACACCAAGCAAGGGAAGTGGGGTGCCCTGGCATGGACGTTTATGTCAATCTCTTCTTGGAATTTCTTGGAAGTATTATACTTGTGCAATGGATGGAATAAAGTAGCTGGAGGAAATGAACATTTGAGAAGCACACCAGCTCCATACACCAACAGGAAGTACAAGCAGAACAGAGGCCATTCCACCTCCGGTCACCAGATCTGCAGCCTTCCTCTCATGGCATCTAAAGCCAGGGCTTCTGAGGATGCAGTCGGAGAAGCCTGTGACACACCAGGTAGCAACTGGCTGTGTCTCATGCCAAGTGTTAAATGAACTCGAGCTCATGCAACCTGGCACACACTGCACCCTAAGTGCTCATGTTCCTGGATAAAGAATCCCCCCTCCGGCACAAAGGGACCCTGACCCGTGGTCTCTGTGAAGGAGATGCTACTGCTGATATCACTGCAAACAGCGAGGGAGAGGGGCCGGTCCCACAGGGCTCCCTTCCTGCCCCAGATGGAGACTCCTGAAAGCAGATGAGGCCTCTGACAGGAAACTGGGTGACATCTGGAGAAGAAAGCTGCTGTTGGCTCACTCGAGCTCAGTCCTCTCACCCAACAGTTAGAGGTAGAGAAGATGAACACAGCGCCCCTTCGTCCACTGACTCGCCAACCTCGCTGTCAGCTCCCGTGTTACCTGTGGTCAGCCTGTTACCGTGGTCAACCGTGGTCTACAAATGCTAAATGGAAAATCCCAGAAACGAGCAATTCAAAAGCTGTACGTAACTTTCATTACGGTGTATTGTTTTAGCCACTCTATTTTTAGCTATAGTTGTTAATCTCTTCCTGTGCTGAATTTATAAATTAAACTTTCTCAGAGGTATACATGTATGAAAAAGGAACGGTCTACATAGAGTTTACAACTGCCTGCAGTTTCGGACACCCATGGGGCCCTGACACACACGCCCCGGGGTCAAGGGTCTACTGAGCCACAACCCTGGAAAAGTATGTCAGAGCCTTGCAAGCACTTTGGTTCTCAACTATTTTTCACAAAACCTGACAGCATTCTAGGAAGGGCAGCAAACCACAAGGTCGTGTTCCTTTGTGGCGCTTTTGGATCACATCACTGATAGACATGGATGACCAGGAGGGGCTGGTCCTGCATGAGGCTGTCAAAGCTCATCTGCATGGGAAGACGGTACTCAAGCTCACCGTCCAGCTGATGCTGAGACCTGGACTGCCTGAGTGTGGTCTGGACCAAAGCAGACAAGCCGGTTCTGCCCATTCTTGTGTCAAGCAGCTGGAGAACGTGGCTCCAGGAACCTTGCAGTGTGATTCACCCATGATGGGGAGATGGGTGCACACCCTGCACCCAGCAGACAGTGGGATACTCATGATTCATCTCCTACTGCAGAGCTATCGAGCTTGGGGCGCTCAGCTACACATACTTTACAACTTTATTACCAATTCTCACAGTGGTTGTGAAAGGTCAGAATGACTATCACAATTTTTCAGAGAAGCAGACAGGCTCAGAGGACCTTACTATGCTGCCCAGAGCCCCACAGCCTCTAGGCTGGAATTCAAACCCCAGAGAGTGTGACTGCGTGACCCACGATGGAGACGGGACTCTCAGACGCACACATGCACTCTACATCCTTGAGACGTTTGCGACTGAGCTGGGAAGACAGGACTGTGTCCAGGAAAACTTGCCCGATAGACCCGTCTATGCTGACGGAAGTGTTCTCTGCCCTGTGAGACGCAGTATGTAGCCACTAACCACAGGCAGCTACTTGGACATGCGTCTAGCACAACTAAGAACTGGAATTTTTATTCTATGTAATTTGAATTCGCCTGAGTTTCAATCATCATCAAATGTCCGTATTGTACAACGCAGTCAGAGGATTTTCATGATGAGGATTCAGAAAAGGGAATGGCTGTCACAATCCGGGTAGTCCAAGTAGGCTTCACAAAGAATGTAGTTCTGACAAGTTAGGACTTAACGGAACTCTTCCTGCTTCAAGTACATTCAAATTCCCTCTTCAGAAGCAAGGGCCCCAGCAACAAAACTCAGCCCCTTGGTCTGCAGACGAGGAAACCAAGAACATCTATCATGCTTCCATATTCCTTTTGTACCTGCTCTTTGCTGTGAAATGACCTCTCATTTCCTACTTCCTGTTTCCTTCCTGAAACTTTTGTTCTCCTCTCCTCTCTCTGCCCTCCCTGCCAACCCTAGAAGACACAGACTTTGTGCCTTTTTTTATCAACCTGGACATTTTCCTGCTCCTTATGAAGCGAATCATTTCCTCTCTCGGAGTAGCTTTCAATGCCCTTGACAATTCTACACCTGTCATTCTAAGAAAGGCGTCTTCTAATACAGTGAGCAGCGCCACTCAGAGAGAGTCTACTCACTTCCCCTAAACACGACCCCAACATGTTAAATACCCAGAAGCCCTGCAAGGCCAGATCCAGCACAGGCAGCTGAGCACCGTGGCATGTCTGCCTCCACTCTTTCCACACCAAAGTGGCCGCTGGGTCCACAGATGCTGTCTCCTGCCCTCTGACATCTTAGCCTGTTAGTTGGATAAAGATGTTGAAAATGTTTACCAGCCCAGCTCAGCTGGGCGGGTCCTTGGCACAGAACCTAAGCTGTCCCTGTCCTGGTCTTTCAGGCCAGTTCTTGGTTAAATCTGTTTCTTAGAATATACATGGCTCTGCCCCTTTGGCTGGAGCTCTTGGACCTTCCAAGCCACTTTCACTACTAGGTGATATGGCTGCCACACGCTTCACTAACCTTCAAGAATGTCTCTTGTGCATTTAACAACAGCCACAGTAACATGTGAGTTCTCCAGCTTCAGAAATATAAATTATAGAGAGTTTGGGATGGGCACAAGAGGGATCAACTTCAGACTCCTTCCAGCTTTGCTCAAGAGCTGGTTGTTAAGAATCTCAGGGTGCGGGCTGGGGATTTAGCTCAGTCGTAGAGTACTTGCCTAGCAACCACAAGGCCCTGAGTTTGATCCCCAGCACCAAAAAAAAAAAAAAAAAAAAAAAAGAATCTCAGGGTGGCACGGAAAGGCACTTCCACTCTACCATCCAAAAAGAGAGCAGACACACAATTTCCTAAACACCTTCTACACTCAAAGGTCTATGGCCTTCAGGGATGCAACAAAGACCATGTGCGTCCACCCACAATGACACCAATAACAGGACAGGTCTCTGGATGCAAGGTCAGTATGTTGCTGAGCTCTTGAGGCCTTGAAGGGGCACATGTGGGTCCACGTGCACCCCAAGGCAAGAAGGAAGGCCCTAATCAAACCCACAGCTAGTTTCAGTACAGCTTCTGAGTCAAGAATGGCTTCAAAATGTTTTAAACATTGTAAAAAAAAAAAAAAACCTTTTTAAAGGATAATTATTATAGACACTGTATATATCCTGCAAAGCCTAATACATTTATTGCCAAGTCCTTTCCAGAACAAGCTGGGTCTAAACCATGAGCAACTTCATCCCTCCAGAGGAGGAACCTGTCATTTTCCTAAGGACTGAGGGGCAGGGTCTCAGTGATTCCCAGTTCCCTCTGATCCCTTTTGAATTTATTTTTATTTTCAGTTCAATAAGATTAGAGGTAAAATGTTCTATAAATCTTTCGAAAGACAGGCACAATACATATCAAATATAACAACAAATACTCATAAATGCTATTCACTCTTCCCAAGATCAACACTACGGTTGAAGATCTGGCCCAAACTCCGCGTCTTTCCATGACGGAAATAAGGCTCCTTATTAAAAACCAGAGAGAATCCAAGGAATCAAAACAAAGAGGGCCGCTGCACTGCTCACCCATCCTGCTCTGGACGCACTTTCTCACTTGTTGGTGCTGGCTCCACGTCTGGTATCAGTACAGAATCAGGATACTTCCGACTGTGACTTACCTTCTCCTCAACTCCACTGGGAAGTGAATACAGAGGTAGAAACACACCTTAATAACTCCATGGGCTTCACCTTGGAGTTTCGTACATTCCTACCCTAAATGTCCTTAAGTCTCTCTGGATTTGAACCCAAAGAAAAGACACGGCATCCGGCCCTTCCTCGGCCATAACCAAAGAAAATGGCAGCTGTGGCCTGGCATACAGGCACCACTGTTACCTGGTTCTGTGCAGTTCTTGCTGCTCCGGAGGCCCGCATCTTCAGGGGTCAGAGTGTCATTGACCTGCATCAGCTTCCTCCCCACCATCCACTTTCTGTCTTCTCCTATGAGGTCCATGAGGTCAAGCTCTGGGAAGAAAAAGACGATAACCACACATCACTCACAGCAGAGTGTCGGTCTTTACTCACAACAGAGGCTCACTGCCTTCAACGCCACCATTCACTCATCCCCGCCCAGCCTCCTCGAGCCCTCTTGTCTCTAACTGCTAAGGCCTTCCTCTACGGCTGGTCCCTCCTGGGACCCACACAGGGAGCTCTCCAGCAACAACCACCTTGAGTAGGACGACAACCAAGTGTGTATTCCAGCTTTCCCCAGTAGGCTTAGGCTCCAGCTGTCTACAGTGCAACTTTCTTGATAAAGCACACTTGACTGGTAGCTGTCTTGTCCTCGTCTCAGTTTTTTATACCCAATGACATGCTGACAAATATTAACCACCAATTCCCTCTGGAAGAAAACACTCCAGATTTTTAGCCATTGCCTTTTCCATGGTATCAAGTACCCCATGGGGGGGCAAGTTCAAGTTCAATATGACATCACTGAGAATGGAGTTGGAAAGAGATGGCACAGTCATCTCTGTTATGTGCGCTGGGTGTACCCAACCCACATCCACCCCCACTAGCACATCCTTGAACCACCTCCCACATCAGCCACTGGCCACTGAACCCAAAGTCAGGCTCATCCTCTTGGGAGTCACCAAGCTAAGACACCTTTCACCATCCCCAGAGCAAGCGCCAGGAGAGCCACAGCTCAAGTTTCCAAAAATAAGAGAAGGAAAAAGCTGGCCTAAGAACACATGTTGGAGGGTGGTTACTGTGATGACTGCGGGGGTGGACATGTCAGAGACCCAAAGATGCATCTGAAGGGAGAACACAGTCTACTCTGCACAGGACACGCTGAGCAGGAAGTTGCAAAGCGTTCCGCCTGTGGGTAAAGATACTTTGGAAGAGAGAACTAAGCAACGGAGAGCACCAGAAAGGAATAAGCAAACAGGGAAGGGCATGAGGCAGACGTTTCCATGTTTCCTGTATGGAAACAAAAATGTCTGGAGCAGATAACTAGTGAGAAGGAATGGAAGATGAAATCTTGGTGAATTTAGTGTTCCCCTGGAGGATGATCAGAATAAAAGAATCTGACAAAGGATCATGACAGGAAGGAAACGAACAAAACAACATGGTGTCAGGCAAGAGAAGAAAAAAAAAGAATGCAAGACAGAGGCAGAGAAATGATGACTGGAGTTCACAGCAGGGGTCACCAGGAGATGGAAGCAGCCAGCAAAGATGGCTCTTTGTAGCAATTTGGCACCAAATAAAGAGGTGGCAAGAGGCCACGTGACCTCCTGAATGTCTAGAATAATTGTGGTCAGAAAAACGAGTCTAAATACAAGACAAAGAACCAATCTGTGTGCCAAGTGGACTTCACACAAGGCAATATCGGGCACCCAACCACATCGACACAGTGTCCTCTAAGTGGGTACTGAGGAGCAGAAGAGCATCATACCCTCTTCTCCATTTCTGTGACGATGACAGTTGCTCTTCGTTATTGAATTTGATCCTCATGCTATTACTTGGGAAAGAAAGAGGGCACATGAATATTGTTTCTCAGCACCGACTGGCTCAAAGCAGGAACTCAGTATGTACAAGCTGAAATCACCATTTCCACTTTACAGATGGATAGAGTGAGGCTCATGGGAGTGTCTGGAAATCCCCATGCTCTTGGGCTTCTAAATCAAGCCAAAAGGATACACATAGTGTCATCAGTTCATGCACTGAGGTCTTCCACAGTCAAGTGCAGCTTTTCTCCCGGATATAAAATTATCAAGACATCTAATTATTACTTAAGCATACTGACCAGGAGAGTCCTACTCCAGGTTTTTTTTTTTAATAAAAAAGACTACTACAGACTACAGTAAACAATAATTTTATACTCTGAAACACAAAAGCCCACACTGAAGCCACATGTATTGGCTTAGCCAAAACTGTCACAACAATACCAAGGGGAAAATTCAAAGTTAAACAAGGCAAGGGTGTAGTCTGGTTAACCTGAATGGCTGGTTCTTATGATTGATTAAGAATGATGACAAGCAGGAAAAAAAACGTCAAGAACTCACAGAGAAACAACATTAGTGGCTTTAAATGCCAACGAGCAGCCCCAAATGTGAACATAGTGCCCTACTGCCACACGTTATCTCAAAATGTGGGGAAAGGCATTCCCTCTGTCTCAGGCTGGGTTCCTGCAGAAGCAGACCCTGTGGGCACTGCTGGTATACACAGGAGGTGATTCTAGGAGTAACGTGAATGGGAACAGGGAAGTGGGACACGGAAGGAGTGACTCAAGCCAGCTGCCAAAACAAGTAAGGAGCACTTGACTCCTCTGGAAAGAAAGCTCTGGAGCCACCGTAGACATGCATGTCCGACACCCAAGGGTTGAGGGAGCTGGGCCTTTATCGACCTACTCCCGGTCTGCCACTGGTTGAAAACTATGCCTGGAGACCATTAATTCTCTAGCATTTCCACCCCACCACATAAGTATACGAATGAGTTCTGGTGCCCAGAAAAAGCCCTGAGATGCAGGTTCTAGAAGTCGGAGGGTGCCAGTATGCACCAAGGAGTTCAGAACAAGGGACATGGCCAGGGCTCCGTGGCAGCTGCCGGTCGCGTGGTACCTACAGAGAGCAGCTATGGCTGGCAGACTGGCCATTCTGCTGCTATCACACTCTGGACCAGAGAAAGGCGCTCTGTGGACCTCCGATCCTAGGGTTCTGGAAGACCCCGAAGATTTGCAAAGAAGCAGGAGTATCCCTTCCATTGACTTCCAAAGTTCCTTCTCATGCCAAGTTTCCATGGTTCCATAATTCTAAGAGAAAAGCTGATACCAATTAAGAGATGTAAAAGTAAAGCCAGCTATTGTAGCAGAAAATTAGAGGATTTTTTTACATAATGATTCAATATCTCCAGAAACTAGAGATTATTAAGACAGTACCTCTGGACTCCAAAACCTACAAACTTCTATCTCAACAAAAATACACTTGACCACTGACCACTGATATAAAAATACAGAGACAAGAGTCTGGGAAAATAAGAATGATGAAAATACTGCCCTGAATTTATCTCCTTCCCAGGGAGAACAAGTTTGACAATAACATAGCCAGTTCATCTGTCCTCACAAAACTCCCGGTGAGATAAGAAGGGACAGTCGGTTCTAGGGCCAACTTATGTTTGGGACAAATAAGTCAGAGTAGAAGTGATCTGCCTAGAAGCTGAGCCAACCTGTGGCCACCTCAACCACCTTTCACAGCTCTCATGGCTTCCACTTACTCAATGTGTAGTATGTGCAAAGAGTCTTCTGTCCCTCAACATACTTCATCTTTACAATCGCCCCATGTGTACATTTAGCTCCATTTTTGCAGATACCGAAAGTGAAGCACACAGAGGTTAAATAACATGCCGAAGGTCACACAGGCAGCAAGTGGCAGAATAGGGATTTGAAGCCGAGTCCACTGAGCTCAAAGGCCAAATGCTTGGTAGATGCCTGGATGGGATGAAATGCATCTTGGCTGCATCGACTATCGTTGGTAGATCCATAATGCCGCCCGCACCTTGTAACAGGTTAGGAGCAAAGGCTGTGCCCAGAAACTGCCAGGAACAGCAGTGAGGCTGAGCATCACCCCTTAGAAGAGAATGAGACCAAGCTCTGTGCACAGCGCTCTGCTCAGGGCAAGTTTCCTGGAGTCTCTGCTGGTCCCACCAGCATGGCAGGAAGCGTTGCAGCCTTGCACTCAGGGACAAAGGGCAGAGAGTAGCCACCCGGGAAGCTGGGAGAGTGGGGAAGGAGAAAGGGACCCAGAGGGGTGCCTCATGTCCCTCTCCCCTTGCTCCTTGCCAGGCTTCCTCAGACCTCTGCTACAGCACAAGGCTGCTCCTCCGCTGCGACGACGCCACAGAGCTGCACTTGAGCAATGTCAACAAAAACACTTGGCCCTCATCCACCGCATTCTTGGCTCCTCCTCCACCAGGCCCTGTAAGTTGCATGTTGCCCTAATTAAGGAGAGGGAGAGGGAGAGGTGGGGGTCTTGGGGGGGCGCAAAAAGGGTGCAGCCCACATGACTGTGGCTCTAAGAAAGGGGGATGGGAGTGGACCAGAGATGGTGTGGGTGCTGCTGGGAGGAGAGGAAGCCCAGTTCTCAAACCAGACTCGAGCTGCATGCACAAAGCAAGGGGAGAGGGAGGCCGGGTGCCAAGTTTCCATTACAGCCCTGTGCGCTCACCCTCTCCTGCTCGCGCGCTCGCTCCCTCCCTCCCTCTCTCCCCCTCTCATTCTCTCTCTTCCTTCCCATGACAGGAGCATGGAGAATCCATGGATTGCTGATATGGGGAATGGCCCTCCTTGGGTGCCCCTAACAAATAGCTCCTGCTCACTATCCTCACTCCAAGACCAGCCCCCATCTCCTGAGTGATCTGTGTGTAACTTTGTCCCATGGGCTTCTGACCCTTCCCAGGCCCACCAGAGAGGTAGGGCTGCCTGGGCTCTCCTGAGGGATTAACTTAGTGGGACATCCGGACAGAGTGGGCAGCCAACAGGGCATGAGTGGCATCACCAGCCCTGTGCCACAGGCCCCCCACCCATGTGCCACAGGCCCTCCCTGTGCCATCTCCCTCCCACTACATCCTTCCCTAGGAAGTAGTGCCCCTATTTCTGTAGCCCTGCTGGGACCCCAGCCCACAGCTGACTCCTAACCCAGGCTGAGCTTCCCGCCATGTTCTGGAGCCCCAGAAGCCCGGTGGCCTCCCAGGACCCCCAGCTCCTCTGAGAGAGAACAGCTCTCCTCTCCCAGTGTTGAAGATTCCCAGAGATGAACAGAACCAGAACACAATTCCCAGAGATGAACAGAACTAGAACACAGCTCCCATTTGCAGATGTGGAAACTGAGTCACGGAACGCCTAAGGCATCACCCAAGAAAGAAGGCCCAGGAACTCAGCTAAGGACACCACCAACACAGCTTTTGGTGGCAGCCACTGCCTCCGGCTCTCTGGGCTGGCTTAGTGCTCCACACCAAAGCTAAAAATACCCAGCCTGCAGTTTACACAGCTGCCTCCACCCTGTGCACCCCGGGCCTTCACCTTGGGGTCAGAGGTTGGGTTTGCATAAGCCCACAGCCAGCAACCGCCTTCTGCAGGCTCCAGGGACCAGCGCCACTCTCCAAATGACCCCCTTCCGGACCCCGCCCACAAGTCTCAGGAGGGTGCCCTGGCGATCTTCGCCCTCTGTGGGTGAAGAGGGGGTGTGGGGCCCGGGCTCCGTACACGTGGCTTTTGCACATGGATTTCCAAAACAAGCACTTCTCTGAGTTAGTTCACGGTCCTTGTGGGAAGACTGCACTGCACCAAAGCGAGCTTTCAAAATCCACCTGGGAGGAAAAGGCAGGAGACAACACAGACCAGGCACCAGTTTCCCTCTAGTCCCTCAAAGCTTTCAGAAAGCCAGAGAAGGGGAGAAGCAGAGACTTGCACTGCCCCCCAAAAGGAGTCCTATTCCCCAACAATATCGGACATTGGGCTTCTTCTCCAAACAGACTGATGCCTGGGTCCCTTCAGAATCCATCTGCTGAAATCCTAAGCCCTGGTAAAATGGAAGGAACGAGGAGGTGAGGGTCTTAGCAGGTGATCAGGTGATGAGACCGGCATATAATCACTGAACAGGACAAGTGCCTTTAGAAAGAGACACCAAAAAGGTCTCTAGATCTTTGTCCACCACATGAGGACACAACAAGGAGACAGCAGTCTGCAACCCAGAAGACCCCCCTCACCAGAACCTGGTTACACCAACAGCCTGATCTGACTTCCAGCCTCCAGAACTCTGTTGTTTAAGCCACCAGATCTATGGTATTCTTTCAGGCTCTAATAAAAGCCTTCTGAAACCCTAACATTCATGCACACATATAACCCAGAGACCTTGTGAACATGCAGATTCTGAGTAAGTACTAGTCCTGGGTAGGCTCTGAGATTGTGTTTCTAGCAAGTTCCTAGTGCTGCCCAGTCAAGCGTTGCTCTGAATCCTGAGACTATTGCTCATCTGTAAACAAATGCACAAGAGGGTCTGAGTCACTACATGCGAACCTGTGCCTCAACTGGGCTGCATTTCAGAAAGGAAATTGCAAGTTTCCACACAATGCATTCTGCAGAAGCTCCAAGGGCTCCCAGAGACCTCTGAGTGGGCAGGAGAGAGCAGCCCCAAGAGAATGCACCCCCTGGAAGTGAAAGGGCAGGGACAGAAACAACACGGACAATGCTCTAACCAGTCATATGCCCCATCAGGCAGTAGAAAGAAGATGAAGATGTGAGGGACATTCTTCTCTTTGTGCAGTAACTCTGCAGACCCACACTTAGCCTCACCACAAGCAGAAGCCTTTTGAGTCTGAATTACCATTATATGGTATTGAGGAATAAATATTGTAATTAAACCCTGTGCCCGCTGCGCCTGACGAGAGAGAGAGAAATGAACCAAATATTCATTAGATGACAAGGGACATGGTGCAGCCAATTCCTCACCCACTCCCACAATCCCGAGTGACTTGAGGGCAGGAAGCCAACTCATCTCTGTGAAATTGGTCTTACAACAGGGACAGGACTTCGAGATAAATCTGCAAAGAAATAAGAAGTGGGGAGGAAAGATGGGGCTAATGTCTAAAGACGCAGCACAACATGCTGGGTATGATGTGTGGATCCCTGGCTCTGAAATGGAAATCAATTTTCAGAGGTTTCCAGTTAAAAGGCTGCTTTTCACCCTCCCCAGGTTTTTTGAGGACAGGGCAGAGGCCCAAAAGAGAAGCACAGCAGAGACACGGGTGCCCTCCAGCTCTCCGGCCTGTGCGGTATACTGCAGCACGGAGCACTCTAGATGGGTTTACCTGAGTGGATTCACCATTTTTTGAAATAATAAACTATAATATTTTGAAATGAGATAGGGGTGTGACCTTGAAATTTTGCATCTATGAGCACTGATTATCTTTTAGCAAAGAATTTAAAATATTGTTGTCCTTAAAGATGAATTATGCATTTCTCTCTTATAAAAAGACAATGACTAAAAATATGCTAACCTTTCTGAGAAGACATGCAGCCATCAGCTAAGTCTGTGCCTAGCAGATATTTTCAGGAAACACACACACACGCCACACCCCTCCTCCAGCCACTCCACACACATCCTTCAAGATGACATTTTAACAACTGATAAAGTAGCTGACTCACTAGAGAAATTTGTTGTATGGAAAGAGAATTCCGGAAACAAGTATCGAGAAATTTCATTGCCCCTCTTGCAATGATAAAAATCCAGAGACTCTGGAAACATTTCTATGTTCTACCTCAAACCCTGAAAGTAGAATTATGCAATCTGATTAAAAACATTGCAAGGCAAGGAGTTTAAATGAATTTTTAGCCCATTTTATTAAAAATATGTAAATGCAACATCTGAAAAGTTGCAATTAATGGAAACCAGAAAAGATGTGGTCTTTGCATAATTGGTAAATTAAATAGAAAAATTAATATCTTGATTTAGTAGATATGATGCTTTTCAGCCATTTAGATTTGTGTATCCTGATGAATTATCTATTTCAGACATGACGGCCACTAAACTTCAATATTAAAATAAACTGAACCTTAAATTAAAATAAATCTTCAAATAGATGTTTTGCAAAGTATGGTACTAGCATCTCAAAAATAATGACGTATATTCAATCATGTACTCAAGAAAACAGTACTCATAAAAAAATTTATAATACTTTAATAAAATCAAAGTGTTTTGTGAAAAAACAGAATATTATTATGAAATGACTTGTTATCTTTTTCTTCTTCTTAAATTCATGTTTCATCATATATAAAAATCCGGGGTGGACTGAGGTTTTATGGAGCTTGAATCAGAGTCCTTCTTTTAAATAAATACATTTAATAAATTCAAAATGAGGTGCAAGGCTTAAACACAATATAGCACTGTACCTATGCATGCATAATATATTGGCGTATTAATGATAAGTAATTTCTAACTACACACACGTTTCTCAGGACAGTCTGGAGACCACAGCTTCAGAGAACCCCTTCCCCCCAGCAACACCCTGTCTCGCCCTCAGCTCTGCAGACACAGCCCCTCGGTCTTTATTTTTCACATCTCATCCATCAGACCTGTGCAAACCACCAAATTTAAGAACCTTCAGTTCTCTTTAAAAATCCCATTTCTGTTTCCAATTGAGTAGAATTTGACCGCACTGCATTACCCAGCTCCTCACAATGACTGCCATTTCCATCATCTGTGCTTGGATAAACAGTCCAATTTATTCCCGAGTACAAGTACAAAATTGTTTGCTGTTTCCTCTCAGACTGCCTGGTCTCAGCCATCACGGAAGAGGGCAAGAGCTGAAATTCCCCTCACTCTGTCTGGGCTTTTCTTAACTCATGCTAAGGAGTAAGGACCCCGCACAGGGTCAGATGGGGAGGAAATGGGAAGCGGTTTCTTCTCTGTCCTCAGTGAACACCTTTCCTCAGAGGTTCAAGCATCAGGACTCCCCACATGCGGAGGGAGGGAAAAGGGAAGGGGGAAGAGGAGACCAAGGAGAAGAGGGGGGAAGAACGGTGCATCTTCTCCAAGGAGCAGGAAACTGGTCTCTGAACAATGACTGCCCTACATTATCCCTGTCTGCTTCTCATTTCCTCCGTGAGACTATAAGCTTCCTGCATCAGTTTCTCCCTGTGGGTCACCAGTAAGTGCACAGAGGCAGCTTCACTAAGTCTCCACCGGGAAATCAAAATGCTGACGATACCGGAGTCGTCCTTCACTCCCCAACCCTCAGCATCCTTCTTCCTCAGTCTGAGCCAACTTCAGAGTTTCCTTCAGGGAGCAACCTCCACCACAGTCTACCGATTCAGAGAGGAAGCTCCACCCACCCAGGCACGGCTGGAGCCTTGGCCAATTGTCATACTGTCACAGAAAGGCTCATGTGTTAAAGGCTTAGTCCCCAGCCTAGTGCTACTGGGAGGTGGTGGAGACTGTAGGAGGTGAAGCCCTGTGAGGAATCTCAGGCCTCTGGAGATGTGCCCTCAAAAGCAGGTGGTGGAAGCTGGTCTCTTCTTCTTCCTCTTACTCTCTGTCACTTCCTGCCACCATGAATGAGCAGCTTTGCTCCCCCACGGCTCCCCACCATGCTACACTGCCTTGCCGCAGGCTCCTCTATCATGGAGCCCAAGCAAACCTTTCCTTTCTCTAAATTGAATCTCTCAGGTATTTTGTTACAGTCATGGAAAGCTGACATGCCAGTCGAAGGCCATGATGCAGTCTTGAGAAGCACCTGTGCACCACAGCAGAGCTCCCAGAAGAGACTCACCACCCTGTTCCAGACTTGAGCCTGGAGGTAGGTGACCCAGAGGCTTAGAGTCAAAGAATGCAATCAACACACAAAGAAACTGAGACCTTGAGCTGATCATGTTTCCACGGCTTCATTTCAGCTGTCGAATGTCCACTAAACTCCAAAACAGAAACCTCCCCACCTCATCCCCTGTCTACAGAGCTGTGCTGCCAACCGGAGCCCTTTGTTTTCTCAGCACAACTGTCCCTCTCCCTACTGGGAATGTGCAGCCTCCCAAATGGCTTTTCTAAACCAAAGTAACCGGCCCGCGGGAGCCCCGGGAAACTGTGGGACTTACGGAGGCTGCAGGGCAGAGGCTGGGCATGGACAGTGGGGCACTGTAGTCTGTGTACAGACCCCGGAGGGCTGAGTCAGGTGGCACGGTGATGGCGCAGTGATGCTTTCTACTGAAACACAGTGCTTGCGACACTGCTGGTATCCTGGTTTGCCTTCCCCGAGAGTGGGGTCTGAGACAGAACTGGGAATAAGCAGTTCGTTTTGAGGGGGAGGAGGAGTGAAATGGGCACAGAACTGCAATTTCAGGGGTCACTACCAGCAATCAGGACGCCATCTCACAGGGAGCCTGGAGACACATCTGGGACACTGGGACAGCTCCCAGAACTGTCCCACTGAAGACCGGCCCAGAACTCGTGTCCTCCACCAGCTGATAGCACCTCGGAGCTCGCACTCCCCAGATTCCAGGCTACAGTGGAGCGGCCAATTCAGCGCTTACCTATGGGGAAGTCTCTGGACGCAGGGCCCACGCCTGCGGTGACACGGGTATTGCAACAGGAGTCCGAACTCACACGGAACTGCCCGATGCGGCTGGAACCCAAGGAAGGTGCAGGGGATACCTCGAGGGACACCAAAAGATATCAGCTACCAGAGGCCACCTCAGCCTCCTCTTGGAAACAAGTCTCTTGATGCGAGCTGGGTTGTGATTGGTCCTGAGCCATGGGGACGTGGGGATGCAGATTTTCCTCTTCCGCTCCTTGCTCCTGTCATGGAACCTGACTCCAGAACTAAAATATCCTCCTGCTGCTCCAAGGGGAGAAGTACAGGACTGGGTGGGGGCAGACAGCGCCGTCTCCCTCCGACATAAAGCCACTCTGTCCTGTCCCCTTTCTCCTGCTCTTTGACCCACTGCTTGTACCTCTCCAAGGTGGAAACTGAAACCAGTAACTGGAGAAGAACCAGGTGAGTGGAAAGATAAGACCGACGCCCTCTTGCTTTTGGCCTGAGTCTTAGGTCCACAAGAGGAAAGGGAAGACAGGCAGCGGGGACACCATGGAGCTGGACAGGGTCGGGCTGGCACAGGCAGGCCTCCCCCAGCCACCGTGCACCACCTGAGCCTGGGCAGGTCACTTTTCCCAATGCGTCCATGGAGCAGCCTCTCTCTCCATCACACCTGCTGCCAGTCCCAGCCAGTGGATGCTCGGAGAGGGGGCCAGGGAGAAAAAGGACAAGGGTTGGCCTCTTCTGCTTCCTCTGAATGTCATGCAAAGACAGGGAAAGACGAGTGGACAGTGAGAGGGCAAGTGGACCAGGGTCATGAGTCAGGGCCTAATAAATGCCCCCAAGGTAGAGATCATGGACACTGTCCCTTCCTCAAGACCCCTCCCACCCAGCCTTGCTGTAGCAGCAGGAAATTCTGAGCAGGGGTGGTGTGACCCTAGCTCAATTCCAGGGCTGGCCCGCCATTATTCTAAAGTATTGGAGCAATCAGCAAATGGATCTCCCTGGCCAACAGGATGGGTCAGGAGTGGAAAGTAACCCCAGTCCAGCCAGTGAGATGGAAAGGGAGGTCTGTGAGTAGCTTCTAGAAAAGAAGGCCTTTCACTCTTCAAGAAAACTGCTAATGTTCTATTTTGTTCTCTTGCTACATGGAGGGAGCAATGCCTGGAACCACTACAGCCATTTTCACACCATGAGAGAAGCTGACTTTGGGATGAGCCAACAGAGGAAAAAATGAAAGTAGGTTCTTAACATGACCGCGGGGCCCCTGGTCATACCAGGCCTTGATGTGCTTGCTACCTGCAGAAACATCCATGGGTAAATCTCCCACTAAATTAGGCATTTTGAATTGTTTTGTCTCTTCAGCACGAAGTGTCATGAGCAGTATGCAACATCTAGGCTTTGTGTTGAGAAGCCATAAGAGCTGCCATGACATGCATCATTCTCTGGCTCATACTCTGCCCTCCCACTCCGTGACCTGCAAGGCCCCAGTGCCAAACAAACTCTCTCTGAGCAGCTGGTCCTGCACCACATGAGCTGCGCTGTCCGTCAGCCTCCCTGGACCGGAAGACTGTCCATCAGAAAGTCCCCACGCTCTTCTGAGGGCCGTCAGCCACAGCAGCCGAGTCATGACTGTCTGTGGAGTGGCCAAGGCACCCACATTCCCTACCTTGTCCCCACAGGCAGCCCAGAAGCCAGCTGTACCCCACAGGGCAGAAAGGGAGAGCGGGCCGGAAAGGATGTGGAGCTTCCAGAATAGCTGTCTACCTCCTAGAGGGGACTGCTTGCCTCCAGGATGTTCACTGGGGAGAGGACAGTGCTGTGGATGGTGTCACCTGACATACGGGCAGCCGGAAGCATGTGTAGAGCCTCCTGAGGGGCCAGGGGCATTGGAAGTGGTGCAGAAAGTCTCTCCTTGCTGCCTCCTGCTTTCAAGGGCCCTGGTTCAGTTTCCAGTTGGAAACACATTCAGTTGTGCCCTGAGGTGACCCATCCTCTCTGATGACAGCCTGACTCCTCCAATGACCAACAGGAAGTCACTGAGTCAGAGCAGCGCATCCACCCTCGCCAGAGGGGTTTCCTAACTTGGCGGCCAGAGCTCAAGCGGCCATGTCCTGTGCTGCAAATGACACCGTCAGCGGCGACACCCCACAAGCCTTCTCAGAACTCGTAGCTTCCATCTTTCTCAGGAAGCAGTAAACCGTAAAATTCTGCTCCGCGGAGACACACAGAATGGGTTGTTCCATAAATTCACGCAAAGAATGCATCGGCTGTGAACCGAGAGTGCTTTATAAATTCCCGGGCTCTTCATGTTCCGTTCAGGGTTGTTTAACATCTCTTGTTCTTGCTCCCGATGTCATTCCTAACTACGATACAGCTTGAACTTCATCAACCTCTGGCCTCAGGGAGATTACAAGCCGGGCCTGTGGAAGGTGTGTGTTCCCATTATCCGCCATCCATTCTGCTCTGCCTACCTCATGCCAGACAGAATTTGAGGAAACCTCGTTGCATCTCGACACCTTGCTGAGTATGACAACTATTTGTGCGCTTGGCACTGTTGTCCATGCTTCCAAAATAAAAAAGAAATAGCCTAGAACCTAAGCCAGCAACTTGCCGAAGGTCACAAGCTACATGGCAGGCCTCTGCGTTGGACAAGACCGCAGAGGGCACCGAGCGCAACGCCAGCCTGACAGCTGTCCCGGCAGAACCAAGGCACTCGCCTCACGTTTACGGGCTCTGGAGCAGCAGAGCCCGTCCTGGCCCCCACCTTCCAAATCCCACTCCAGGGTCACTACATTCAGCCTGACAGGATCTTCCGCTCAATGCTCCTATGTAAGATGTGGCAGGGGTAGAGCTGGTGTTTCCAAAATAGGGTAGGCACAGTGAAAAGACACTTTACAATGGTGAGCAAAAAGCTATGCACACAACAAATTATTAACGGTGAACTGAGGTGGTGGGTGTCAGAATGTTCACTGCACAATTCTTTCAATATTTTCATGCAGCTGAATATTTTCATATAAAATATTGGAGGGGATAATGTTGCAAAGGCCTCAGTAGTACAGTTAAAATGAAGTGTGAGCAAACATACAGCGGTGTTTAAATTTTAAAAATTTATTATAGGAAAGAAATATTGCGATCAATCCCCCTCTAGATATTCCCCCTCACGTTAACCACACTTATCCCATCGTTCTTGCAACTTTCTGTAGCCGTTCTGGAGCCCTCTCTCCTGAGTGTCCTTATGAGGTGTGATCAAAACTGCAGTGAATGCTGCTGCTGGGCGCCATCCAACAGAAAGGCAGACTCATAAAAACATGATGCTGTGTCCTCATCCACTTTATTCACTGGATCAGGCACCGTGCGACTTCTGGCTCTTCCCCAAAAACAAAATGAGCATGAAAGGTCAACGTTTTGAATCAATTCAGGATGTAGAAGCAGCCAGGAGAGTCCAAACAAGGACAATCAGGAGAGAGGACTCCAGAACCGCTTCAGAAAGTGGCAAGCACGATGGAATAAGCATGTTTGAAGCCTGGGGTGAGGAGGGGTGGATTTTGAAGGAGATGAATGAACTATGTCTTTTACTGTGATAAATTTTTGTATTTAAAATTCATGCATGTTTTGATCACATCATATTAATAACTCCTCCCTGAATTCTCTGAGAGTAATATCAAGGGAAAGCAGCACAACAGCCAGGGCCATGGCGACCCTCATGTGTACAGCGGTCCCCTCTAGATGTGCCCATACGTGTGGCCACCGTGTGCGCCCCCACCTTGGCTGGCACAGCTGCTCCCCAGGGCGTGGGCTCCAAGACTGTGTGAGCCATGTCCTACCGGCCTCTGAGTGATCCAGCTGTGACACTGTGGCCACACGCGGCAAACATCCATCACTGAGGAGCAGACACCTTGGTGGCATCAGCAGCTGGGGCGGCTGCACCTTCTGAGACCTCTGTGAGGTGGAGGCCGCACATCCCAGCCACATACTGTCCCCCAATCTACACTCAAGTCTCAGCTCCTCTTCCAGAACCGCGCTGGGACGCTGCTTCTCGTCGGCGGCGTCTGGAGGACCCCGTGGGCAAAGCCATCCCAGCGACCTGTCCTCTCCTGGGACAGCCATTAAATAACCTGGCTCAGAGGGGCGTGACCTCAGCAGCTCTGTCCTCCGTGGGGTGTCGAGATTACTTAACTGCAAAGTAGGGGCCATCCCTGTGCTGACACTAAGATGAAAATGGTCTCACTGGACGGCTCGTTCCTCCAGTGCACCGTCTCCAGAATGAGACAGGCCCCGATGCAGCACAGCAGCATCACACCTGCTCTGACTCGGCCTGGAACGCGGATCTTACCTTCGGCATGACCATCCCGCTCACGCTCCATGCCTGTCGTTCCACTTTAGAGATGCCTGCAAAGCTCACACTGATCAGAAAAGCCGCAGGGAAGCAAGTGCTCCCTCACATCTGCCTCCTCATTGTGGCTTCTAGTACGTACTAGCCCTCTGTGCATCTAATTATCACTTTAAAAGATCTGCAGGACCCAGACAGGTTTGTTTTTGCCTTGCTCCTCGGAAAACTGCTAAAAGCAGCTTTTACAAAAAGCTTTGTGAGAAGAGTTCGTGGAGCATGAGGTGACCAGCGGGTCAAGAGTCAGGAGCCAGCTTCCAGAAGCTTGCAGCCCCAGCCCATGAGTACCAGCACCAGGTGTTTCAACGAAACAGCCCAGAGAGAGGTGAAACGCTCCAGAATATCAGCGCACGCAGGGACCCACCCATGTGCAGGTGCAGGGGGCAGCACAGGTGCACGAGGGCTCTAGCCCCAGGCCCAGACCTCCAGCCTTGGGCACAGGCCAGAGGAGCAGAGGGAAGACTCCTCCACACAGTGTAAACGGTCAGCATATTCAGGTGTTCGGTGGGAGGTTTTCGCTCGGTGTGGTTTTTATAGACACCAACACTCTCCAGATCTTGCAGGGGTCAGGTGACTCTGCAAAGGAACACAGACTTCTGGATTTCCCCACAGCATCCAGTGAGGACATCAAACAGCGTGATTCAACTAAACAGATGCTGCCCACGATGGTCTCCAGCCCTCCCTGCAGGTGCAATGAGGGCTGAGTTTCGTGTTGCACATCAAGCTTCTGTCTTAGCCACTTCCTGGTTACTGCAACCAAATGCTGAACATCCACAACTTAAAGGAGAAGAGGTTTACTTAGCTCAGTGCTTTTAGAGGACTTGGGCCACAGTCAGCTGGTTCCAAGGCAGACGCAGCATGGAGGAAAGGCCTGGACGGAAGAAAGCTGCTCACCTCATGGCAACCAGGAAGCAGAGAGAGAAGGGAGGAGACAGGGAGGGAGATGAACCCTTGCAGGCCACGTCCCCAGTGACCCACCTCCAACCAAGCCCCACCACCTTCGCTGCACCCCCATGATCCACTCACCTTCCACATACATGAGAATTGGGGGGAACGGTTTAGATCTGGGAGAATACCCACAAAAGAGGCTCCCCTGGTCTCCAGCTGGACCGCACAAAGACAGGAGGAATCCAGGAATTACAGACGGGCAAGTTAGGCAGAGGAGAGCCGGCAGCCAGGGAAGGACCAGGCCCAAGACAGTCAGGATGGCAGGGGGCTGAGGTCGAGAGTTAGTAAGAACTAGGTGGACAATTAAGTACAGGGAGGTAACAAGCGAGGTAACAAGCAAGTTGAGGGATGCCCACTAGGACACCTCCTTCCCCTGCCTATCTGGAAAACATTTTTTCCTCCTCGCTTTGTTTTTTTAATGAACCACTTGGATAGGACAGAGGCCAAGAGGCACCTGCAGATGCATGCTTGCTCTGTGACTGCCTCCTCGTAGGCTAACTTCTGGTTTAAGGAAGCTTGTTTTGGTCCTATAGGTTGACCTTAGTTTGACTCAGAGAGGTCTGAGCACTGGTCGTTTTGGTATAAAAGCTCCTAGACAAAGAGTCCCTGTAGCAACCCACCTTCTTGTCCTGACTATTGGGAGCCATTTCCCTCTCCTTAGTAAACATTCCTCTTGTCTTTCTCCTTTGTCCTTGACTTCATTCTTCAACCTCGTGAAAACAGACTGCGCTGTTCCACGGGCATGTGTGGCGCCCTGTGACCACCTGGGGACCAGGTACCTGCTCCCTCAGCCTGCTGCTCAGCAGCAGTGGCTCCAAGTCGACCTACAAGAGGAGGATCCACGAAGGGGGACAGTGTTCAGCCTCAGACTGTGCGTTTGTTTAAACAGCCCTGTCCACAGTCTCCTGCAGGCTGGGGTGGCTCACGGGGACAGGAGAAAGTGACAGTCCGGCTCTCAGGCTCACCGTACATGACTCTAACTCCTTCCAGGATTTCTCTAAAAAGCTATTTTTGCAAACAGTGTTAAAAGAAAATGACCCCTTTTTTTTTCAAATTGGGTTTTAGCCATGATACCAGATGAGTCATCAGAAGTCCAAACCTAAGGATCGTTTGTGGAAGAATCTAATTTTGGAGCTGGGAAGGTCCTTGGAGAGGGTGTGGGGTGGCGTCCAACAGAAATATAATTCGAGCTGGGCAAGCAATGCCCAATTCTCTAGCAGACATATTAAAACAGCAGGACCAAAAAGGTGAAATTAATTTTAATAATATATTCCACTTAACCTGATATACCCAAAACATTATCATTTCAATGGGTAATAATTATAAAAATTATTTTATCAGCCCTATAGATACATAATTTATGTACCATAATATTCACCCATATGAAAGTATACAATGAAATGGTTTTTAATATATTTACAGAGTTGTGTAACCTTCACCATCATTTACTTTTTGAACATCTGAATATTGTCATCGTGGCAGAAAGCCACTCTGTACCCATTAACAGTCACTCCCCATTGCCCTGCTGCCCAGCCCCAGGCCACCACTAACCTGCTTTCTGCGTCTGCAGATTCCTCTCTACTGGACATGTTACATAAACAGAATCACACGACACGTGGTCTTTGGAGAATGCCTTATTAAACTTAGCATAAAATTTTCACGGTTCATCCATATTATAGTATGCACTGGTGTACCGCTCCCCTTAGTTGCTGAACACTATGCCACTATGTGGGTAAAAAAAAATCAATAGTGGGAACTATTCTACCCTCTTTTTTTCACTAAGCCTGCAAAGCTGTTGTGAATTTTACACTCACAGCACATCTCACCTGGCAGCTGCTCCCCGAGGGCTCTGTGGCAAGTACGGCTCATGGCTCTGCACTGGACAGTGCAGCTCTAGTCTATCTCTCTAGAAGCCCTAGAAGGATATTTCCTTTCCCATGGTTGAACGCCAGTCAATGGCTACAACTGTGCTTGAACCCAGCGGTTCTTTGGCCCACCCTACGGCTTCCTGCTCCCCTACACTTTGGGCCACACAGAGACGATAAAAATAAAAAAAAAAAATCCATCCAGCTAGTGGAAGTCCACTCTTCTCCCACAGCAGCACTCTGTTTTGCTGGGCATCAACCAGGGCACAGGCCCAGAGAAGGAGTGGAAAACCCAGCCACCATCAACCTAAAGAAAGCACCTGTCCATCCTATGGGCAGCTGGCTCCCAACAGCAGCCACGGCAGACAGGAAGTAAAAGTTAACCTGATAGGTCACCACAACTTAGCCACTCGGCTCCCCGAGGCCCCTTGGCAGAGGGACGATACATACAACCCTCGCTTTAGAGGGAAGTCACGGAGATGAGATGCAGACATAAGCAGGGGGAGGGGAGGAGCTATAGGGTAATGACAGTCATGAACCTCCATCCCCTGTAAGCACTGTTGCCCTGAGCACCCCCATCCAGTGAATCGAAGGCATTTACCACCTCCAGGGAAGGGAAGACTCCCACTTGTTTCTACAGAGCACAGGAGTAACTGGTCACACTTGCTATCACTTGCGTGGCAGATAGTCTTCTAAGTGCTTTACACAGTTCTTGAAATCCTGTGTGGGACGTATTATTATAATTATCACCCACATTTAAAGAGAAACAAAGCATGTCACAGAAAGGTCAAGTAACTCTCTCAAGGTCACGGAGCCCATGGGCAGGCCAGCCAGCACTGACCCTGGCAAGCCCGGCTCTGAGATTTGGGTTCCTGACCCCAAGCTGCCCTCAAGGCGTGAGGAAGCCCCACGACCCCAGTCGCTCCCTGTGAAGTCTGCTCCTCCCTGGTGGAGTCCTAGCACTTCCCAGACCACGCGCACGTCCTCTAGAATCTTGTCTTCCGGCTCTGGAGAATGTTCCTGGCCACTCTGACTAGGGCATGAGTCAGAAAGACAAAGAAACCCCACTCCCTCCTTTGGCTCCTGAGTTATTATTACTTGTCATCACGCTTGTTGTACAAGCCACAAGGGTCTGGATTTATTAAACCAGAAGGAGAGTGCTGAGTTTGTTACTGAGGCGCAACAGACTCTGCCACGCTGGGATTCACCACTGTTGTCCCCGAAGTCACGCCCCTCAACCTGCCGCCTGAAATCCATCCTCAGGAACCAGGCGGAGGCAGCAGGCAGCATGGTGAGCACAGGCGGGAGGTGTCCTGCAGGGGCACCCTCTCTGTCCCCACCTCAGCTCCCTGAGGTTGCCAGGTGGCTCAGGACCTGCACAGAGACGGCCAGGCTGGTGCTGCACCAGGAGCGGCTGGACACCAGGCTGCAGGGAGAATGCTGCCCGACAGGCGCACACTGTGAGGTACCGGCTGGAGATGGGTGCAGACACATCCAGTCCACACAGTGCTGCAAAAGTCCTGCGTTGAACCAGGAAGCTCCCTCGCCCTGCCTCAGTCCCCACCACGCCCCATCGCCTCTCACCAGCGTCTGTTCCAGACACAGCCAGGCGCACACCATGGGCTGCAGGTGGAGGGGCCAGTGGTCCCCTCACCAAGCAGCAGCTCTCTCCAGCTAAACCACACATGGCCACACTGAGAGCCGCAGCCACCTCCTCTTCGGTGACGCCCTCTGCATTCTAGCCCCGTTTGTTTGTCCCTAGCATGGCAGGTCCTGTGCTCCTCCTCCACGTGAATGCCTCGTTTCTCCCTCTCTTCTGGAAGCTCCTGGGGACCTGACCCTTCATCTGTGCCTCGTGGCCTCTTCCTGTCCCCTGTAGGTCCTCACGAGGGCCCTCAGCAAGAAGACGCGAGGAGCACCCTGACCTCAGAAGGTCCCATGACTCCACAGGCGAAGACACAGGCGACTGAAAGTTAGCAGCCATGAAACAATCAGAGAACTGAACACCAGGCCACGTGGAAGCCCAGACGTTCCATCCTGACTGCTCGGGGGAGCAGCAGGCTGTGCCATGGTGACCCTGGTGAGGAACTCGTCAGCTCGTGCCATGCAGGGTGGACTCCGTGTCCAGCACGATTGCAAGCCTCTGCTGAAGTGCCACAGCCCTGCAAACAGCTGACCCTGCAGCCAAGAGTGGCAGGTCACTTATACTTGACATGCTGGGACACAGGTTGACCTTTCAGGAACACACTTTGAAACCCAGGACCCCAAGTCCCCAGGAATGTGAAACTTTAGGTCTGGCCTCTCCTCCACTTAGCCTTATAAGCAGAAACAGGCAAGTCCCACGGGCTGCCAGGGCCAAGGCCCAACACTGACTATAAATGACACTATCCCATCTGCAGACTGCAGGCGCAGGGCGGGCAGCGCCATTGCCCAATCCAGTGGGAAAGCCCAGCACCCAGGAAGTGCTCCTCGGGCTGCCACATGACCTTGCTTCACTCCATGAGGCATAGTGGCATTTCATAATTGTAGAAATCTAAATGCACTCATGGCTCCTGCTTGGGCTTGGGCAATCAAGTGCCACCACTTCTGCACATGCCTTTAGGATGTAGCACAAAGTGGGACTGGCCTTCCCCATAGTGGAGGCTCTCTTGGACCATCCAAAGTTTACCATGGGAGCCCCATAAAAAAGTTGTTGGATAAATTCCCGGAGCTGTCATCTGCCTAGTTTACACTGTCTGATGAGACAAAGTCACATGCAAAAAGAGTGCACCAACCGTAAGGGGCTTCCAGAAAATGCACTCACTCCCCATTCCAAGCATGGGCATTTTTTAAGCAAAAGAAGAGAGGTAGGAAGGGCAAAGAGAACAGCTTTGAGTGCTCGATTCTTGGAAAAGATGAAACTGAGCCACTCTGTCAGCTAGCTGATTTCAACAGATGACAGCAATGATTAAAATCAGCTGTCTGGGTTAATTAGCGCCCATTACCACAAGTGTATCGTTACCCTGTCACCACCACAGCATTTTCTTCTTGCTCCAAGCTTTGGTGGCAAAGTGTCTGCTGGGGACCTCCCCACCTCCCGCCATGAAAGTCTCTCCACTACAAAGGTCATCTGAGTTCGCCTGCCGCCTATCTACCCTTTTGCTGTGGAAAAACTATTTGGCTCCATTTCAAAACCAGTTATTTTGGCTCCAATACCTCTTTTGTCTTCCATCCATGGCTGTCTGGGGTAACATTCGCCCTGGCTGACATGGCCTGCTGGGTCCAAAGGAACAATGCCCGCCTGAGATGCTTGGAAAAGATAACAAGGAATTTCTTAGGAGCTACCCACGGCATTCTGTTGTCTTTGATCAACTCCCACTGTAGATTTCCAAACCACTATCACTGCGACTGGAGTCTGGCCATGGAGCAGGACCAGGGGGATGCACAGGGCCTGTGGCAGGCAGTTCTGGGTGACTTTGTAAAGCAACTGAAGTGGGCTCTGCTGAACTCTCTCCCCACCATCTGGGAAAGTCACCCCACAAAGCCAGGTACAGTGGACAGACACTGGTCCCAAGGGACACCCTTGTCACCCTGCTCCATGTCCTGCCTCCAGCTTCCCTACTCCAGGCCTAAATCTCCCAGCTTCTCCCAAGGGCCAACTCCAGCATCTGCGCAACCAAAAAGCATAGAAATTTTCACCTGCGGTAGGGGAGAGACAGAACCAAGGGCAACCTGCAGGGGACCAGATCTGGTGGATAAACTACCCAGCTTCTAGCACCCACCGTGTGGGATGATTCTGTACTTGCTCCACACTCTCAGCCCTCTGGGTCAAGCACAGCCAAGCACCGCAGTACTCTGCTTAGGAGCACACCTTTTATTAGCCCTTCCCTCCTCTGCCCCATTTAACGCACTCCCCATCTGGTTCCAGGGTCACCTCTTGTACCCAAGTCCTTGCTTGAGTGTCTGATTTAGGGAAACCTAAACCAAGATACTAAACAGACAGGATTTCATTTTGTAAATGCTTGTCTGTTCTTCCCTGTGCACGACCGATTCCATGGGGAACACTTTTAGCTATCTCTAAGCACCCGTAATACAGAAATAGTGGTCACAGGAAGATGACAGGAGACGGAGGGGCATCTATGACGGTACGGCAAAGAGCGGCCACAGGATCTTACCGCAGCCCGCCAGCAGCTCTGTCAGCGGCTCCCTATGCAGACACTCCCCACAATCTCTCTGCTCACCTTGCCTTCATTCAGGGAGTGAGATGGATTTTCTAGTCTGAGAACCCCAAGGTCTTCCCAGGCAGCAGCATGTCATACAGCAAGGGTAACAAATGGGCTCGATTAGTGGTGTGTGCAACCAGGAAAGCAGCGGCCAGCATGCCAGCTTTACAATCACTTCTACATGGGGCCACATAAAGATCTGGGGACCACACGAATTTAAAGAACTAGAATTTTATTCTAACAACACGTGCCAGATGTAGGGTGCTTGGCACCTTACTCTCTGTCTAGGCCCTAGTTTCTTCAATAGTCCAAGATAATAGTTCCCAACCTACACAGCTATTAGAAAGACCTTGTCGGACAATGTCTGAAGGCTCCTGTTTGGTTCCCTTCACACCAGGAGCCAGAGAGCTCTCTAGTAAGTGCTTTAGATTTCTTATGCAAACACACTCTTTGCCAAAACTATTTAATATATTTAATGGCAAAGAATCTCAAAAAGATTTTTTTTTAATTTCTTTAAAGCTCTAAGATCATGAACCTCTCTCTTCTTCTGGCCACACCTCTCTTCTGGTGAAAGTAGTTTTTCAGTGGAATTTAACCCTCCAGGCAAAGACATCTGAGTCTAAGTCAATGATAATACACCCCACAGAGTGTGCCAGCCATAATTCCCAGGTCAGTTCAGAGCCCTGAAGATAGAAGATGCTCAGAGGTGGGACTGGCTTTGAAGGAACATGCTTTGAATAATTAACCAGAAACGATGCCAGCTTAGGCACTGTCCATTAGCTGACTGCTCTATTTAGAAGCCGACTGCCCCACTTGGCACACCTAGCCGGGGGCTAAATCCCACTCAAGGGACTCGATGCTCCTGACAGATCGAGTGGAGACTCAGGCAAGTGAGAAGGAGCTGGAAAACCTTGTGCAAACGGTATAAGCGGTGGTTTGGAAAATATGCTGGAAAGTTAGCTGCCAAAAACCAAAAATGAGAGCAATTTCAGGCACTTTCAGTTGCCAGTAAACCTGCCAGAGCCTAGCACTGAGCCCAGCCAGAGAAGAGACTGGGCACATGGCTGTCAAATAACTTAATGAACACCGGCCCGACAATCTCTCCTGCACACTTCAAATGCCCACAAGGTAGCACTGAGAATGCAATAAGGAAAGGTGTCCCTTCAGATGAGACGAGGGACAAGGGACGAAGACTCAAGGGGCAGATGTGTCTTTCCCCCATGAACAATCTTCCAGGCACGCAGAGTTCAAGCGGCCCTTGCTTTGGAGAGTTCCCATAGGTGCTAATTTCAGTTGCTATGATATAATTAAATAATCCCAGTCCCCCCACAACGCACTGCACATTTATTATAATTGCTAAAGGTACACACTCTGCTGCTAGCTCTCGGTCCACAAATCACCATGCAAATAACATGGGTACAGGGATCCGTGACCAACACATGGACTTCAGGAGAGTGGGTCCCAACGGGCCACTGCACCAGTTACTCAGTCCACCAAGACAGCAAATGGTGAAGCTGTCTCCTCCGTGTCCCAGAGATGAAATCCAGATGACGCTTTACGAGATGGACAGTCTGAAGAAGAAAGGGGTCAACAAGAGGAAAGTGAAGCGAAGACACAAAAAGTTGTACCACCGGAAGCCAGATGCGGGAACACAGAGGACTATGATTCCCGAAGCCCGGCTCTGCGGCCGCAGGAAACGGGGAGGCAAGCTCATCAACACAGACAGGAGAAAGCGGCCGTGAGGAGAAAGAATGATGGCCCAAAGGAGTCTCAGGAACACTTCAAAGCACAACAGATAAATGAAGGAATGTCGTGATAACTGATGAAGTATCGAAAAGAACGCTTGCTCCACACCGTAACACAATGCAAACTCCTGCGGGTGAAAAGGGTTGTTTTCTGAACAAAGAAATAAAAAAACTTTGATTCTCAATACTTCTAATGTTCTAAGTTAAGTGTACTAGCTAAATACTAGTCATTATTTTCCATTTTTTTATGTACTTATAACCGATAGTATGGTAAGTATTTAATGATACAACCAAAAAATGTTCAAGTCACAAAAACCATCACCATTTTTCTTGATGCCAAAATCACTGTGCACGGTTTCGGCTTGCCCAGTCCACTCTCAGGACTGTATATGATGGTGGTACGACTGGCAAAGGGGCACTGAACATACAGAATTAATGCTTTAGAAGAGCAGAAGCCCATAGGAAGACAAACAGCAAAACTTTGCCTGGAGGTTGGTTCTGATTTCTTTTTTTTTTTTTTTTTTTAATTTTTTTATTATATTTTACCAAGAACATGTATTGGTACATTGCATACATAATGATCATAATCAACATGGTTATTTTGTACCTGTACATGATACATCTTGGTTTTCCCCCCTCTTCCCCCCTTCCCCTCCCCTCCCTTCCATTCACCCACCCCTCCCTATTTGCAATAAGTGTAACTACACTTTACCATTTTTTCCCCCCTTTCATCTTACTT